>VXAL01006917.1:167996-224991 GCA_013399475.1 Chauna torquata | reverse complement strand
TGAATGGCCTGTTTTTGTAGAGAGAGTTCTCCCCACAAAAGGGGGTCCCGGTAGTGGTTAAAAAAAAAAAAAAAAAAAAAAAACCAGAAAAACAAAGCAAAACAGAGTGGAGAGTGGAGGAAGCTATGTGCTTATAGAGACTTTCACACATCCGTTCTGACTCCTGTTTTCCTTCACTTTAAGAGCAGACTTTTCCCTAGAGCAGGTCTATAGGTTCTACCTGCAGAACAGGGAATCGGGTTTTCAAACCTTAGTCAAAGACCTCAGCAATGGGATGCATTTTTCCACCTTCTAATTTCAGCCTTATTTTAAGTCAGGTTTAAGCAATACAATTTGAAATGTGCTTCCTTGTCTGGAAGTCAGCTAAAGATATGGCACTCTATTCAAGGCAATTCTGCCTGTTAATTTTACCCATACCGTGGAGGAGTTAAAAAGTAGAGTAAAATGTATACCTCACTGGTTTACTCTATTTCAACTTTTGTGATCTGGATCAGTGTCTCCCCTTGCTTACAATTTACATGAAGTATCCATATGTAGGATGTTTGTAGAGGTTCTGAAAACTGCTTTTTTTCCTTGCTGTCAGGGAAGCAGTGGTTTTGAATTACTGCCTGTTTTGCACAAAAATAGAGTTTGCCAAGGGAGCAGTAGAAAGGAATTTTTAGAAGGAGCAGTCCCTGATGGCTGCAGACTAGTAGCATGTGTGGGTCAGTCTGTGCTAAAAGTTGCAGCTGAGGTGGTCTGCGCTAAGGAGATAAAGTTGCACTAACTGGAGTCCATTTGTAATTAGATAAGGAATACTGACAGCATCAGTGAGTTAGTGGCTCCCCTCCAACGAGAGCTATTGACTTAACATTAGGTTTTGCATGAGATGGTGATGCAGTCGATAAAAGCATCAGGCCTTGTTTGGAGTAACACTGCCGATTGCTCTCTAATTTGCTGCCTGGAAGTGAGCCACAGACATTTCAGCCTTGTGTTTAGTGTTGATGAGATCTAGAGCGAACATTTAATCTTATGTGTACTAGCAAACCACTTGTAACGAGGATGCTGCTAACAAAATGCTAACTCTCTGATGGCTTTCCAGCAGTAAAGCTTTGTTGTAGCTGTAACCCAGTTCAAAGCTACAACTTGATATGGGCTGTTCAATTTGTAAACTATAGCTCAAGGCGATCTGTTAAACCTTTGATGGGTGAGTTTTTTTTTTTTTCAAGGTACATCGGATGTTTTTCTTGTGACTAAAACACGCTATTCATTTTCCAAATTACAGTTAAGTCTCAGTTCTTCAAAGTGCTCTAGATGGAAAGGGTTACCTCCTCACTTGTACAGTCCCATTGCTGAGGGTCCACATGACTGCAGTTGTCTGCCTGTGGCAAGTAATTTGCAGGACCTCTTCTCCAGCTTCCTGCTTTATTCTTTGTCAGACTTCCTGTCAATAGTGGTTCACTAATGTCATTAGCTTTTTGGGTTCATTCATGCAGTGATTAAAGAAATATTTTTTTGTGTAGAATGCTACTGAGCCTGTACATAGTGATGTGTGATTTGCCTCATATGAGGAGCACAGGCAACTTTAAGTACAGCTTCAAGTGTTGTGAGCTAGCAAATGTCAAATAAAAAATACAGGAGGGGAGGGAGAAGTGTTACAATGTTGAAATGTTTTTAAAATCTTTCAGGAATGCATTTGTATGATTTTGCTGTGGTTCTGCTTCCAGGAAACTGGATAGTTCAAGTATCTGAAAGAGAAATCTCATCCTATTCTCTGGCAATTGGAACTAAACACATAGAAGGGATTTGGTACAAAAGTAGAGAGTAATGTTAGCTTAGGAGATAGGGGCCAGAAGGTTTTTAACTTCTTGGCTTTTCATTCCTTCACACCAATTTTTTTTTATTTTTATTTTTTGCTATGCAGTGTTGATTTGACTTGGCTCCTCTACAGTGAAATATCCAAACTGTTAAGTGGCTGCAGTAGGAAAGAATGATATAATGCAAAGCAAACAGCGTTCTGCAAATCATCACTAACCCTAACTGTAGTTTAAGTGCTTCAGAAGAGGTCAAGTGGCACCCATTCAGGAACCTGACCAGTTTCACTGTAGCTGACTGTGTCCCTAAAGAGGTCCTCCTCCCTCAGGATTCGGCACGTGAGGAGGTGCTTTTCCCTGTAATGCAGTTCTCTTTGCATGAGAGTGAACAGAGTTTCAGCCCTTGTTCCATGGGAAAGTTGAGGAATCTGTGTAAAACCTCTGAACTCTGATTGACTGTATGGGTTCATTAGAGCTATGGGATTTGGTCAGGTGGCTTTGTGAGTGTGTATCCAGCACTGCTGATAACGGTGGCAGAGCTAGCACGATTCTCAGGTGTTTCATTTCAGAAGTGGTGTAAAGGAGTGAAAACAAGCTTGTGCCAATCAATTAGCTGAAATTCAGGAAAACAACATATGAGGAAGAAGATCTGGTGCAATAAAAAGTTTTGAAAGACGGACTAAACTGTTCAGAAAGATATTGTTAGAGTTTTGTCAGGAGTCCTTGAAGTTCAGGCATTCTCCATAGGCTTGCTGCGTGTCAAAAGAGCTAACAGAAATGATAACAAAAATAGCTCCTGCTTGCTTGCCTGCCACTTGTATTACTGGCATCCAAACCGGTCCGTAACATTTATTGGAACTCCTGGGCATACCTGAATGCAGGATTCAAATTCTGAATTTGAATGAAAGTTAGAGATGAGACATACAAGAAGGCCAAGTATTAATATAAAGTTTAGATCAGCTCTGTGATGGAAATTCCTGTCATCCTGACAGCAAGGTGGCAGAAGGCTGGCACTGTTTTGCAGTTGGGCCTCAGGCTTAAGGAGAACCTTTGTGTTTGATATTGCTTTAGCTAAAGGCGACCTGAATTTGAAAATATTTGTAATATTATATAGCCTCTCTAGGGGTTCTGTTCAGGCTTGAATTCCCCTGTGTGCTGAGTGAGGTCATTTTCGAGGAGATCAGTTTTCTCAGCCCTCCTATAGGTCTGCTGATAGCCTTTGTCTACGTTTAAAAATACTCAAGTCCTTTAGCATGGGAAAACAGTCTCTGTACAGTTGATCAGCAAAACTTCTTAGTGACTGTTCCTGTATTTATCTAAAACTTGAAAAAAAAAATGTGTGTAGCATGTTCGGTTTGTAATATTTTGTATGTTGAAACCGTTCAAATACAGTGACGGTCATGCTTCATAAAGCATGAAATTTATCTTTATAAGTTTTGGATGACTAGCATGGACTTTTCAGAGGTGCTTTGGAAGAGAGGTGTAAGCTGGGGGAGGCTCCCAGAAGCTCTTAGTAGGGCAGAACACAAAGAGCAAAATGACATAATTTTGAAGTGGAAGGCTTGTTTAGGTTGTAAGCCTAGCAACACTAGTTGGAGATAGTGAAGTGAAAAGGACAGGTTTTAAGTCCAGGGACTTGAGAGCAGAAATCCTGAACTGTTCTGGAGAGACTGATGTAGGAAAATGAATGCTTCGTGGGAACAATGAAGGAAACTAATTTAAGGAAATATGTGCAAGTCTGATTTTGTCTGCTTCTGGGAATATTTCCGTATGTGAAAGCTAGAACAATAGTTTGTTTTGTTTTGTTTTTTACTTATGTGTACCTCTGTGTCTGTTTGCATAAGCTAGTATAAACTACAACCTATCCCTTGCAAAGTCCGTCTGGACAGAGGATTTCTGGGAGAAAGTGCATTTAATTTAAACGTTCACTGTAGATGCTCATCTAAGATTGGATATCATCACTAGTGTTCTGGTAGCTTGGTGAGTGGGTTATATGAGCTCATTTCTGTTGATGGCTAGCTCTGATTAAGAGGGCGCCTGTGCACAGCAATGCACCAGAGAAGGCAAGGACTAGAATAGCCCGGCTACGATAGAGGGAAACTTGCAGTATGCTAGGCCTGTTTGGCTGGATACCAACAGAGAAGTTTTGTGAATGCATGGAGGAGGAGCTGGAGCAGGCAGGCTGATGGTGTCTGAAACCTTAAATCATCTCTGAAAGCCCTCAAATTAGAGTTAGAACCAAAGCCCACTGTAGTCAGCTGGGAGAAGGAAAAGCATTGATTTTATCAGAGTTTGAACCTATTTACTAAAAATGCATACATCTATAAAATTCTGGCAGATTGTTTTCCTTAGAAAGTAAACTTTCCTGACAATATTTGATTGTTCTTTTTTCCTTATTTGGTCCTGGATTCTGAGAGTGTAAAAAAAACAACCTCCCCTCCACTACCCCCTCCCGCACAAACACACACCCCTACACCCCCAAACCAACTAAACAAATAGGGAAAACAAACAAACAAAACAAAACACCCCCTCCCCCTACAGATATGCTTTTAACTAAGGCAATGAAAGTTCGTGACTACTTCTATTACTAATAAAATCATTTTACTGAAACTATTAATGAATAGATCATTTGTATTTACTGTACTGTGTGTAAAGGTCCCGAGAAGGTACAGAGGAGAGAAGAGAGAGATCAGAAGGAAACAGTGTCCCACTCAAAGAGCCCTTTGCAGACAAAATTAGGTTGCGGTAGAAGCACAAAAGAGTAGGCTGAAAGTTGGAGCTACTGAAGGACTCAATTACAGATGAACTAATTTGGATATTTAAAGGCTGGAGAAGCCTTTGTGGTGAGGTTAACCACTGGTGAGGTTAACAGTGATACTGTTCTCTGTTTTCTTGGAGGGTAATCTTCTCCTCAAAACATAGTATCCCTAAGCCATTGTCACAGATATTAAAACTCATGCAGTTATATCTGGGCTCTTATAGCTGCTCAGTGTGATGATTTAATTAAATTAATTAAGCCAGAACAGCACTTGAGCACTGAACAAGTTATCAAAGTAGATTTGAGAAGAGAGCAGTATATCTCCCAGGTTTTGCCTTGCATGTTGGAAACTTCTTTGTCCTCCTGTGGTCGTCTTCTGTAAAAATCTGGACATTGTACCAAAGTCCTGAAAGCAGTTGTGGCAGGCATCACTGGAATCATTGCTGGATGCATATGGTGTGGGAGTGAACTTAGAGGCATGCTTCTAGGCCAAAACTGCTGTAAGGAGTGATGATATGCGAAGATGTGACACACATAGGGGGACAGGTGGCCTGCCAAGGCTGAGTTTTCTCATGAGCAGTTGATGAATAAAGTTCTATTCAGAAGCTTGTATTTGTGGTATGGAGGAAAGTAAGGCAATGTTTGGTGTGGAACGCTCTGAGAAGATTGGCGGCATCGCCTGCTGGAGTGCCCCTGAGGGTGGGCAGGGATGGCTGGTCTCCGTTTGCCTTTCCAGAGCGCTGCCAACATGTAACAGACCAGCGTATTTTCTTGAGGTTCAGAAGTCACAGCCTAGAACACCAGTTTAGATGAAGACATTTCTTCTAGCTTGCTTCGCTGGTATAAGACTTTCCATTTTAGCAAATAGGTCATTTCTATGTACTTTATGGCAGTTGATGCTTGTACATAAGATTTAATTGATTGGCTACTCATTAATTACGTGCATGGTTGATCAACTGTATCTTGGTAGGATCTATAGCAAAAAGGAGAAAAAGAAGTTCTGCAGGAAACCTTCATATTTTTCTTACAATGGATTGCAGCCCAGTTTTTGGCACAAACATTATAAACTTAGAACCTTTATGCTGCTTCTTACATTTTCTGCTTTTGCTGTGTTTTGCTTATTTTTTATAATTTTCCTGGAAGATTGAAATAAATTGTCAGTGCTTTTGGATTAGAAGTTGGTACCTTCTACAATGTGCCGTAGTGTGCTTTGGTTAGTATCCTGCTTTTTTTCTGGAAGAAGCGCCGACTGTCCCATTTAAGTTTTAAGCCTGCTTGTGTTTCAGCAAAAACGTACATACCGAGGGATATGTGCACTAAATAAAACCTGCCAGTCCATCTGACTGGTCATTAAATATATCTGTATACAGCAAAAGTGTAGCTAGACAGTCTTATTGTTAGAGTATATGCTTTTATTCCTTTTTCCCCACAACATTGACTTCATAAAGTCCTGTGTCTTTGCTGTCCCATGGCTCTCTATCCCCTGCCTCTACTGGGATGGCAGACGAATGAGCCTTGCTAGCACACCGTCCCATCATTGGTGTACCACCCCTAGGCTTGTCTCTGGCAAGCCTGGGGAAAGGGATAAAACCAGGTCACCATCCCTGAAGGTCTTCAAAAAACATCTAGATGCAGAGCTTAGTGACATGGCTTAATGGTGGACTTGGCAGTGCTAGGTTAAAGGTTGGACTGGATGATCTTGGAGGTCTTTTCCAGCCTAAATGATTCTATGATTCTAATGAAATACTCCTAACTAGTCATGAAAATTCACTTGCTGCTGACATACAGCTGCCTTCAAGGTGAGAGAGAACCCTGTAGTAGCACCTGTACTACAATAAATAAGTGTAGCTAATCCATTGAAAATACAGGTTTAGGTAGGCATAATATAGTTAGGTAACTTGGAATTTGGACTGGATCCTGAGAATAAATATGCCACGTGGTATTAATGGTGAAAGGACTTAAAGGGGCGGGGGGAACCAGGGCTCCCAGAAATGCAGTGCTGCCTCACTCCAGCCCCGCGGCGCAGGTTGAATACTACATTGTCTCTTATCCAGTCTCTCTTGAAGTTCATGGGGGAAAAAATTCTCCTGTTTTTAACAGGCTTTGAATCCCTCACTGGGAGGTATTGTCAGCTCTCGAGTCATCAAACCGCTTCCTGGTGCACCTGTGTTTTCCTTGGAGGACTCCCATCCAAACAGGGGAGGTATGATCTTGCTCAGCCCCATGAGATCTGAAAAGATCAAAGCCCAAGGCAGAGTGGCTATAGAGGCATGAACTGAACAGAGGAGCCAACCACAATGCAATCACTGTGCAGTGCGATTTCCTCTGGGAAAACTCTTCAGTCCTCCATAGGTGATGGCCATGAGGAAAACCACAGCCAAGGAAATAAACTGAGGGATGGTTGGCTGGATGCAGCAGCAGGGTGGGATAGGGGAAAGACTGCACAGCTGCGTGCATGCTCCTCGGGCTGCGAGATGAGAAGCTTGCAGACTGGACGATTGACAGTATTAGCACAAAGCGCAGCCTTGTAACTTCTCTTCTCTTCTCCTGTAGATCGGTACCTGTGAAGCACTGAGAAAGGTTTTTTTTTTTTTTTTTTTTTAGGGTATTGTGAAAATAAAGATTGGTAGGAGGAGTTAGGTTCTACAAGTTAGCTGTAGGGTAAGAAACCTTGCTAAAATTCCTCATTATTATAAAACGATTTTTTAAATCTAATAACCATAAAGATGGCTACTCAGTGTTAATCTCTGTCAAGGTACTGTCAATTTTTCTCTTAATCCTCTGTGACTGTGGCTTTACTCGTGATACAAAGATAACTGTGTTGTTCTTAAAGGGCTACTTTCTGCAACCTTGTGATAGTTAACTGCATTAAATCTTTCTAAACAGCCATGTGCCCAGAATACCTATAGGTAATTAGAATTCTGTTTGTTAAGATTGGTATAAAGAATAATTACTCTAGAGGCATTCGTATTACTGGTCAACACACCTGCATCTTAAGAGACAATGACATTAATTGTTAAGTGTGTACTTTTTTTTTTTCCTTGTGCAGCTTACATCAGCCTACTTTGCAAAATCTAAGATTAGCAAAGCAATTTAGCTTTCGTTCAGTGCTTTATAGACTGGAAACTGAGAGGATTTTAATTTTGATTTCCTTAAAGGGATGGTGGGGGTTGGGGAAGCAGCCATCCTTGTGCACTCTAAAGTGAGCTAAGATTAGAAGAAGCTGTGTTCACTGGAAGTACCAGTTTTTTTCTTGTCCTGCGTTCACCCTATAGTAGTTTTGGTGATGAGTTTGCGTAATTCATACCACCTGGCATATTTGTTTCAATATGCATTGGATTTTATAGAGTATTGATTTGAAATATCTTGTCAATAACAAATACTGAACTGTTGTGTTTTGTTCACCAGTGAAGCCTTTTGATACAGGATTTAAAATCACCTTTGTTGTCGTCATTTTCAGTATGACTGTATTGTGTGAATTTTAATATGAAAGAGGATAAAAATGCTATCAGAGATGCTTATAATGCTGATTACAGTACTAAATCATAACACTAGAAATGCACAGTTCTGCAATATTTCTGAGATCTTTTTTCTTAAAGCCTCCAGGACCCTGCTTTAATGAAGAGGTTTATGTAACGATTTGTTTTGTTTACGATGCACGAGGGTAGTATCTCACATTATTCTAATGGGTACAAAATTAGGAGCACTTTAACTGTTCAAAATCAGTTTGAGAATAGGATCTACAAATGAAGAATTTTACCATTTTGTGCAATGTGCTTTTTATACTGGAAGTGTCAACTACTTAGTTCATCCGGAAAAAGTGCACCTCGAAGTCCCTAAGCCGCAGACAATTTTGTTAGGAAGTGAGCCTACAGATGGAATGACATTCTGTTTACAGCTGTCAGAGTGTTTTCTTTAATTTACAAGTGGTTACATCGTTCGAATAGCAAAGCCTCTGGTATGGCAATTGTTTCTAGCTGTAGCCAGTCCAGAAGAGGATTAAAATTGAAACTATTATATTGTAACTGTATTCTTTTACATTTCACTGTGAAGACCGAAAGCCAAGTTAAGATTAATCATCAGAACTGAACCCCATTTTTCTGAGCTTTGATTGCTGCCTTTTCTTTTGTTCGCTGCTGCTGTGCTCGCCTGGGGAGCGAGTGGCGTGGAGGAAGGATGCTCATTTGCTTTGTCCTGGCTGCTGTGCCCTGCGGTGGGTGGCAGCTTTCTAGGTAAGGGTCTGTTGCTCCTTCCCGAAAACATGCGGTGGGAAGGCTGAGGGGAGAGGGGAGGAGGGTGCAAGCGCCCGGTGGGCAGCAGCTGGGGCTGGGAGCTGGCATGCGGCCGGGCCTCAGGAGCCAGGGGCGCAGCGTTCAGCGGCTCAGGCGGTCGCTGAGCTGTGGATAGGGGCAAACAGAGAAAGCGACCTGCCCTGACAGGCGCCTCTCGCAGGAGACAGTGCTTGAAACCTCCTTTTATATCTAGCCTGCTTATGTAGTCATAAAGGTTGGTTTTTTTGTTTTGTTTTGTTTTGTTTTTAATTACCTGTTCTGGCAGACACAGGGTCCCATTGCAAGAGGAGTTTTCACACAATTGGTGGTCTTAACAGTATATAAAAATAAATACATCCTGCACATACAATTAATGTTACAAATTTTTGGAGGAGCTGTGAAAAGGGAGGTATGGCTGTATTGCAAGCCTCGGGCCTTGCATGCTGTACTTCTTGTGTTTTCAGAAGTACAGTTTAGCTATGGGCATTTTTGTCCATTTTGTTGCACTCTTTCTTCCAGCAAAGTATTTTGCGTAGCTCTCGCAGACTAGCAGCAGGGAGAGGTACCAGCATTACTGCTGCTGCGAGTAATTCCATGATCTTTGGCGTTGGATCAGCAAGTGACCGTGTACACAGAAAAAGGCTGTGCAGAAGCTGTTTCCTTCTCTTGCTGCAAGGCTCCAGGGCTGCTTGTCGCTACTATTTCTTACTGGATGTGCAAATAGTTTCAGAAAGTCAGCAACTGTCGTAAGAAAATGTGAAATTCTTCTGTGCAATTTTTCAGAATTCTGCTTATCCATTTCTTGATTTGCTTATTTGTTTGCACTAAAGTAGCTAGAATTAGTAGGTCAAATACATTTTCCAGGTAAGCACAATGTGTTTTCGAAGACTGGTAACTCCCAGTTATTTTGAATATAAGAATATGGGTTTGGAGTGATGACTGTATTTCTGTGATTTGTCCATTTCTCCAACTGTTCCTCAGAATCTTTCCAGAACCCTTTTATAACAAAATTAGACCATTTAATAGAAAATTTGTGTGAAGAAGCTCTCAGCTGTTATCTTGCACTCATATTGTAGAAAGTACTTTATATTTCTTCTCAGGAAATGGGTAAATGCAAAGTTCAGTGATTTAACAGGGATGCGCTTTCATGACACAAAGTGAAAAGGGAGCGAAGTATCCTGGAAACTGGAGAAGTATGTCATTGTACGTCTCTGAAAGCTACTTTGTTTCATTTGCAGCAGGTGAAGTTGCACGTTAAGGAGCATGACTACCCAGCCATACAATGCTTCACTTAAAGAGCTGTGATTTGTAGCTTATTCAACCAGAAATTTCTTAAGACAAGGATAATCATTCTGAAAGCAAAGCACACAAAACCTGACCTACTAGCCTCCTTTTTTTTTTTTCCCTTTAAGCTTTTATCTCATGATTCATTTTGTGTAGGAAAAAGGAATTCTATCTACTTTTCAGATAGTGTCATAATTTATACTCAGAGTGCAGCAGGTACGCACTGCTATGATTTCTATTAGCACACAAGTCCACCCGCAAGGGGCACAAAGCAGAAGAGAGAAAAGACTGTTGTTGCCAGGCGTGCTTTGGCCTTTGAGCTGCTCGAAACCAAGCCAATTGGAAAGAATCATGGGAAAGGCAGGCAGATAAGAAAATTTCCACTTTCCCCCTGAAACTGTCATGTATGTTTCCAGTGGTTATGTAGACACTGTGCTGCAGGGATCAGCTGAGGTGGGATAAGAGAGAATTGGCAAGAAGGGAATTATTTTGTTTTGCCGCTGTTTCTGGCAAAGCCATCCTGCTGCAAGATATCTGAAAGCTGTAAGGTGGTCAGGCATGGGGAGTTGATGGCATTTTTTGTCACAAAAGCAATGTTTCAGTTATATTGATCTGGAAAAGACACCTTTTCTTGTGAACGAGTCCAGGGTAAAGTTAATTATAGAAATGTTTCAGTCCTGTTACGAAAGGGAGAAAAAAAAAAAGTGGAACTATGAGTAAAGGTCCTATTTTAAATCAGAAGCTGAGAATGTGTTCCTTGTAGAGCAGTGTGACTAAAATGCTTATGCCTTTCCTTCTCTGGTAGGTGTGGGTGAGATGAAGAATGAATGTGTAGGTTTTCTTGTGTGCTTGGAACAAGTATGGGTTAGGTGCAGAGTTAACGGTATTAGTGAACCTTCAGCACTCCTTTCTAGTAGGCACAGCGTTCTTTTTTGTGCATGTCAGCTTGACACTGTTCATAACTTCGCAACCTTAAGAATCAAAAAATGTATGAAGAAAAAAAACGGAAAAATGAGTTAAAACAAAAGCAGTAGTGTGGGACATATCTGGATTCACAGTCCTGTGCTAAACCAGGTAAAATCTTTTTAGTAGCAGAGAAGGCGGTATCTTTCGTCCTTGAAAAACCAGATACTTTTCCCTTATTGCTCCTCTGCTCTCCCAGCATCTTCTATTTCTGTGCCCACAACTCATTTTCATATCCCTTGGCAGAACTGACTTGTACATTCAGATTATGACCCTCCAGGCCATTGTGCATCTTTTAGTTGTCTGAGTCCAGTAATGTTGCAGGCAGAGGCTTTGCTAGCATGTGAAAACTTCCATTTATAAAGAAAAACTGCACAACCATACTATTGTTTGCTGAGGACTCTGGTATTCTTTCACCAAAGCTGATAAATTCAAAGCCTTGATGGTTTTCATTTCAGATTTGAGACCTCACTTAACACTTTTTCTGGTGTAGTAATGTTGATTAAGGGTGCCCTTAGTGCTACAAACTTCTAATACACTTGGAGTTTTACTGGAGGAAATAATAAATAAACCAAAAACTTTTTACTGTATGAGTGGGGAATGAGAGTGCGGAGAAAAGTATTCTGCTGGGAAGAGGAAAATGAGTTTACAGTGGAGTAAAACTTGATCAATTTAAATTGTAATAGCCAAAATGAGAAAGGAGTTTTTAATCAGAAATGTTGTACTTTGCTGTCATGGTTTTGGCTGGGATAGAGTTAATTTTCTTCGTAGAGGCTCACACAATGCTGTGTTTTGGATTTTTGATGAAAATAGTGGTGATGTTTTCGGTTGTTGCAGAGCAGTGTTTACATAGAGCCAAGGACTTTTTTGCTTCTTGTGCTGCCCTGCCAGCGAGGGGGCTGGGGGTGCACAAGGAGCTGGNTCCTGGCAGTGGCTGAACACCTGCCTGCCCATGGGAAGTAGCAAAAGAATTCCTTGTTCTGCTTTGCTTGCATGTGGCTTTTGCTTTACCCAGTAACCTGTCTTTATCTCAGCCCATGAGTTCTCGCACTTTCACCTTTCTGATTCTCTCCCCATCCCACCAGGGGAGAGTGAGCGAGCGGCTGTGTGGCACTTAGCTGCCTGCCGGGGCTAAACCAAAACATTTGCCATAAAGCTAAATTTTACTCTCCAGTTGAAAATGCCCCATCTTCACTGTTGTGCATGCCACTTTGTTTTGCTAATAAAAAAAATCCATTATTTTTTCTTCTACTGTAAAATGTACACTGAGTGAACATCATACCTTTATTAATTTCATTAGTACCAGAATTTTAACTGACAGTATCTGGGGGGAAAAAAAAGAATAAGTTCCAGAAAGTGAGGGTCTTTGCAATGCAATTTTACTGTGTTGATTTCTGGATAGGAATTAGAATTACAATACAATTTCACACCTTTGGAAGAGCTTTTTGTTGAAAAAGTGTATAATTTGCTTCTTTCCTTACAGAAGTATGTAATAAGCATGAAGAGTTTATAAAACGAAAAAGCATGTAAACTACTGTGAAATGGCTCAGCCCATGGACCTTAGTTAGCCCTGACTTGTAAACTACCATGTTTCAGTCCTGGGTCTCAACTTTGGCGGAAACTGCTAATTGTATAGTTGCTTCATGATGTGGCTAAATGTCCACTAGGGATTAAGTTGAGATCACAAATCTCTTAACTCATGACCTCAGACAGACATGAACGTTGGCCTCCAGAGACCAAAGACTAATACACAGCCCCACAGCTGCCATCTACCCACTGTGATTTTGTCCTCAGTAAAATCAAGGATTGTAAGTATGCTGTGGTTTGTTTGTTTGTTTTTAACCTAGATATATGTGAATACTTAGTAACTACATGGCAAAGAAAAATAAGAAAATGGGGACCAAAAAAGTTGCAACAGGGAATAAGGAAAATTTATAAAGCTCAGTTATGGAAACACAAGACTTTAGAGTGCTTCTAACAATTGCATTTACTCAGATGAAATCTCAGGAGATCCAGGCAGTGACCAGTTCCTTTTATAGTTAACGAACAAAAAAGCACCCAAACAAACAAACAAAATTGTCTGTGAGACTTGAAAACTGAGCTTTTGAAACAGAATGTGGTTTTAAAAGAATCCTTATTCCTGACAATAAGGATGAAATCAGATCCTTAAATTTCTTGACTTGTGGTATTAATAAGAGTGACTGGTAAAATATGTTAAGCAGAAATGGCAAAAGTTATAAATCACATTTTTTTTTATAAAAGGTGGTGACCAGTAGATTCAAAGCACAGCTGTGGAAATGACTAAGATCTTTGCTAAAATGAAGATGATATTAGTGAGCTTAGCGGTGAGTTAAATGAAAAAATTTGGGAATTCACAGATGATGTAAGTTTAGCAAAATTAGCAAAGTGTGTTGTGTTAATATTTATTTGAGAACAAATGTCACAGTATGAAATGAAAACTATGTTCAATCAGAAATGAAGAGGAGAGAAGAAATTATCTAATCTATTTCATTTTTCAGCAAATTTATTGTGACTCCCTTTTTATAGAATTGCTATTGTTAGAAATATTTTAGCTAGTATGTTCTGTGCAGAATTGATGGCTAGCCTAACTTTGAAGATGATGATTCTTCATTTTAAAGTGAGCAGTGAGCTAAACAAAAAGCACGATCTCCCAGGACCATTGGGCTGGAGATTATGTAACAGTTTCTAAGAGAAGAGGTACCTCTTTAGAATACAGTCCTAACACCAACCAGAGCGCTTTCACACAGCATGTGTTTTCCATGGTGCAGAGACACCACACAAGACCGCTCCTGTATTTGCATGTCAATGTGTGCTGTCCTGGATGGGGAGGCCTACAGAGAGCTATGGATGAAGGGAGCCTGATCCCATACCAGGGCTGATCCTGTTGCAGTGCAGGGAGGTGTTGCTCCTTGGTTGGCATGAGGTAAGCCTGCAATTTAAACCAAAACAATGGGCATGCCTCTCATTTTCGTATTTAAAATGGCTGTCATGAGAAAGACTGCTGTGAATAGTAGAGGAGGTTTAAGGTAGCTATTAAAGACTTTCATGTTGTTAGGTTGAACGAGCTCTTTTGTTGTTTAATAATGTTAATAAATCTTGCAAGTCACTTTTTAAACTGAGCATGATTAGCAATTTGAACCTTAATTTATGATTTAGGAATTTACTGTATCTCTCTTACTAGCAGAGAAAATAACTTCATTAAATATGAAGAGATCTTCTTGAAATGTTCAAAACATAATGACTGTGTTTCTAGGGTCTTTAGGACATTTGCCAAACCAAAGCACTTCATCAAATCTGATTGCCATGGAAAGCAAGATTACAGACATTACATATTTAATGTGTAGGCTTTTGTATTGTTTTTAAATATACCTTTTTTATTAAAAAGTCCGTTGAGATAATTATTTTTTCCTGTCAAGCACTGAAAGCTGTCTGAATGGATGGCAAATTCCTTACAAAGGAAACCTTGCTTTGTTTTCCCAAGGCTGTATGTTCATTTAAAGTTATGAATTTTCAAGAAATCCCATATGGTTGCACTTCCATTTTCTTAATGGAGGACAGAATCATTATTTACTTGTAAAAATGAGATGAGCCTTGAGCAAGCTTGTTAGTTTTACTAACAAGTCCATTTTGTTAATTTTTTTTTTTTGACATAACATTCTCTGAAGATTGTGAAAATAGATCAATGCAGAATGGATAGAGAGGTATCAGGCCTCGACAGGAAAGCATTTAACCACATGATTAAGTCAGTTTTTACATACCAGAATGTTTCCCATCCACCCCCTGCTTAATTTCAGGTCTATGATTTAATCTTTTAAAGTTCAGCATATGGTTATTCTTCCTAATTGGGTCTCTAGCTGAAGCTTCTGATGTATAAATTTTGGCATTGTTTCATTTCCCTGCAATGCTATGTTCCTGAAAATGCGCACGTTTTGCCAGCACCTCTATGGTTTGTGCCTACCGTGTTCATAAATCTCACTGCCCTTTGTATGCTCTTTACTCTGTATGACAACTGAAAGGATAACTTTTGAGGCAGCATTCACGTGAGAACTGGAGTTTCAGCACACATCTTTATTTTAATGTGAGTTGTGCTGTTATGTACTGCAGACAGCCCTTTGTAACATCAGAAGTTTAGAAAAAGATTTTTATAAGGTACGATGCAGATTCTATTATTTTAATGAGATACCACTCCTCTGCTATGTAAAACTGACATGAATATGTATGAACCAGGCACAAAATCTACTTGCCCACCTTTCATTATGTTGATGAATTGTAATGAGATTTCACTCGCCTGTCAAAAAGTTGCTTCCTTTGGATGAATTAGCAAAGAGAAATTTTGCAGCACAGTTTTGCACACAGTTTCTTATCTGGATTTTCTATCTGAATAAGAAACTCGCCATTTGCTACCAAGACTATACTTAGGAATGTTTTGTAGTTGAAAAGATTCACTGTACTTGCTGTACCCTGTCTGAAAGATAGGTGACAAGAAGAAAATGCATTTCAGACTGCACAATACAAATGCTGAAAGCGGGTTGAGCTCCAGTCTCATCTCTTGCCCGAGGCTCATTAAGCCACAGGCGCAGCGCGGGCACCCGCTCTTTAGGCGGGGTGGGTGTTGTCCTGATGCGTCGGGGCAGCCCACCGCTTGGCAGACCCAGTGGGTGATAAATGTCCAAAGCCCTCCAGGCTGACTACACATTTTTCATCATTAATCCGGCCTATTGTGAGCCGGTCACTCACATTGATTCCAACTAGAGGGCATCATCTGCCGTTAAGAGGGTGATGACTCGCTAAAAATGAAGGCCTGAAACTAATCAAATATAGTTAGAGCCTTTGCTGGCAGCTTGCTTGGATAGCTGTAGGGCACTAACAGGAGAGCAGCAGACGTGGGCAGATCCCTTCAGGCCCTGTGTGGCTTTGTATAGGAATGCACTGGTTTCCTTTGAAAGCATGTCATGTTATTAGAGCTATTATTGAGTCAAGTGCTGTTATGAGAAATTCTTCTTTTCACATTTTTTTTCTGGATGTCTTGCAATTAAAAAAAAAAAAGCCAGAAAGAGGGGGTGAATGTGGAACCATAATGTAGCATCCGCCCTGTCAAGACAAGATCATGCTAAATGATCGCGCTACAAAGAGAAAAGAATTCCCTCTGCAAAGATCTTTGTCTGCCTGTCTAAATCATCTGCCTGTCTCTGTCTTTCTACTTAGCTACTTATTTATCTATTTATCTAAAGGCTTCGTTTCTTTTGTTTAGAAGTACCACAAATGCCTGGCTTGATGCATAATTCAATGTTCGTCTTTGAATAGTTTTAATTTGTTTGTACGGAATAAGTCCAGCTGAGAAGTAAAGACTGGAGATCTGTGTAAATCATAGCCTCAAGTACAGATACAGAGTTATTGTGTTTGTAGGCAACTATCGTTTCTATTGCAAAAGACGGAGGGTTTCCCCTTGCTTTTTCCCCTCTTTGCGTCACTGAGTGTGTCCCTCTTCTGAAAGTTCACATCATCACTAGAGGTTCCCCCCGGAGGAATTACGAGTGCTGCAAGAGGTCCCTTTTCAAGAATTTACCTGTTGTTGGCAGGAGGCTTTCGAGGAGCCTGCGCTGCTGGAGGGACCCACCCCTCCTGTGACTTTTTTTTTCTGGGGTTCTCCTACTGAGAGTTCGTGTTGAAGAGTGTCAGCATTTTTAATTGGTAGCTCATAGAGCGCTCTCATTGTTAAATGCTTTGCCCGCAGTAAGAGGTTCGTAAATATGGCAGGCAGCATTCTACTTTGTTTTTATTACACAATGTGCAAATGATGCCTAGTGGCAACTTTTCAGAACGTGAAGCTGTTGCTCTTTTTGAGCATTGATTTAGTCCTCTTATAAACAAGTTCAGCTTCCAGGTCATGTTTTCTTAGAAAGCTGTTTATGCTACAGGAGTAACTGCTTTATGTTGGGTAGAATTGCTGAGTGCCAGACTTGGGCATTCATTTAGGCATAATGCATTGATGAAGTGGTCTACTTAAAAAATAAAATAAAAAACACAAAACAAAACCCAAGGCTGGATTCTGCAAAAACTGGGGGGGGCGGAGTGGAGAGGAAATTCCCTGCTGCAGACTTGCTTCCCCTCAGACAACCTCACTGAAAGGAAGCTAATTCAAGGAGCACCAAAACCGTTTTGTGACTGGCATCAGTGCATGCTGTGTGGGAGCGGTCAGGGAATTTGCTTCACAAATGCACTCCAGCTGTAAACTAAGACACGAATGTAGATGCAGCCTACGGGTCAGATTTGTGAAAGGATAAGAGGGACTTAGGTAGCCAACACCCACTGAAATCATCTAGGCTGCAAACTTTTTCTGCTAACCCAGTTTCAGTGCCTTTACCTATGCTGCTGTTGTGGTGAGTATCTTCACAGGCCTGAAGCAGTGTAGAATGAAAATGCCCTCCATGAAGGCTTTACAGTAATTGTGGATTTTACCTAGAAAAAAGCAAGACAATTCAGTTACTTATGGGACTATTCACATTTTTAAAAAAATAAAAGCACATTCTTCTGTACCTTGGATTGTTTAGTTTTGTGTCATGTCCATTCAGGGAACCTCCCATTTGAACAAAATGGTAAGAATATTTCATTGTTGGACATCAATTTCAGCAATCCATTTCTTTTCAGAATTTCGGACATTTTCTATGGAAATACTTGTCAGCAAAACAGATATCCTGATAAACTATATAAAGACATTCCCAGGTTTTCCAGGATTTTATTTCACTTTCCTCTGTCAAATCCAGATACATTGTAGTCCAGAAAAAGAATATTCATGTTCTACGCAGTCGTTTTTTTTTAAACCACTCTCTTAAGTTTCGTGTCTTGTTTATATTGTTCTAGCGTTGTAGATTGTTGAGTATTTTTTAACATAGTTTATGGCATCTTGGTAATTTAATTCAGAGAATGTTATATGTATTTCTTGTCTATTCAGCATCTTTAATAAAGTGAGCTATTTTAATTTCTCCTACTCACAAGTAAAAGAATGAAATATTACTTTGCTCACACATGCAGAAGCTGAGGAAAGATTTTACAAATAATATCAAAGAGGAGAGAAGTCAGCCAACTGTGAAATTACTGATCATCTGGATTTTCACTCTAGTTTTGACTGCATATAGTGAGCTGGAATGAATGCATTTTCTGCAGTATACAGCACTTCTACCTCATAGCAGTTTATACCAATTTGCTTCTCTTGATTACATGTCCATCTTACTAGAGCAGAAGTAGTGTACTAGACGGTTTGTAGCATATTTTCTGGTGAACCTTCAGGAGAGGTTATATGGGGCAGGAGAGGGCAAAAGCCTTGTTAATGTGTATTTGCCCTTAATGTCCTTAAGAAAAATACTCTGAGGAAAGATTTTCCTTCTAAAAATGGAAATAGCCATTCCTCATAGTGTTTTAATACAAACAGACACTACAAAGTAACTGATGTGTAATAATCCTTTTGCACTTACAGTAGTGTATAATGAAATGAAATGATCTTTTGTTGAGTGTTCGGGATTTCAAGAGTGTTTTAAACTTTAACTTCAGTTGCTGGGAAGGAATGAGCTTAGTTATCTAACAAAGTCTGCAGTACTGCTAGTTAATCAGATAAACAGAGCTAAGCCTTTTCTTAAAGGAGTCAGGCTTTAGGAAGTTATAAAAGAGAGCCTCCAGACTGATCCATTGTCATGCCTGTGGCAGTCTTCAGCTGCCCTGCATTATGTATGCAAAGGGTGATTGACTTCATATATGATGAAGTTAAAGTTTATCAAAATATCTGTGACCCTGTGACAAATACTTCAAGGCTAATTTTAGAGTGAAAGTGTCATGTTTATAATAAAGTGAGTGAGATAATGTGCTGTGGTCTCAGTCCAGCATGGACTTTAAAAACGAACAAACAAACACCTTAAGAGAAGGTTAATATTTTGAAGGCTGGAAGCTACATTCCTTGTTTGTAGAGACTGTACTGTTTCCGTACTGGTAAAGATGCTTTAAAAAGCCCCTGTTGCTGATGGCTAGAAGAGAGTACTGTGGGGCTTGTCTGCTTGGTTGGTCGCTTTTTGCTGGCTTATTTCAGCAGTTCAGAGCACAGCTTCATCATGTCCTCAAACAGCTCCACTGGCAAAACTGGAGGGGCCAGGAAACTGCGGCTTGGGTGACAGGAGGACATTGCTGGGAGAAGGTGTAATGGGAACTTCATAAATTTCTCTGCATTGCAGGCGGAGCAGATTTAAGGTCAAGTTACACCCTGATATACTTGAAGTTAAGTATGTGCTCAAATATTTTGCTGTTCTGGAGTCTGTATTGAGTCACTTTGTACATGTTGCTGCTTTAAACAGTAAAGAACTGATGACCGCGCTGGCAGAGCTCTTTATTTTTTTAATGCTGTGTTTGTTTTGGAACATGTTTAGATTAAATTTGTAAGTTAAGTTGGGTTAAATGGTATTTGATTTGATGCGTCATAACCTCTTTTAACAAGCCTTAGCTTTCCAGGCAGACAGTGGCTTCTCCTTAGGCCTTCTGCAATCCTCTGTTCTTGTTATTTGTTTTGCATGGATGAATGGAGGTTGTATAAGCACAAGGGATACTCTTACGTGCTTGTGTAAATGAACCGTGTCTGTTTCTGTGATGCTGTCAGACCATTCTTTTGTGGAGGAGGGAAGTGTGATTTTACAGCACCCCAGTGGCACTTAAAGGCTGTGGCAGGCTTTGGGGCTTCATCCACACAGTGCTTCATGCTGCAGTGCCCACAGCACACTGCCCCAACTGCTCTGTGGTATCTGCTGATGGGGAGGTCTCTGTTTGCTTGGATCTCCTGGTGGGACTGTTTCTGTGATCATTTGCTAGTCCGTCTGAGGCAAAATTAGCTGTGTTAGATTGAACAGTTCAGGTCTTTGCTAGGGTGACTTAATTTGACTGAAAAGACTTAGAGAACCATGACACAGGCAGTGCCACCAGAGTAAGAAAACTGGAGGTGTATAGCAGGTTGCAGGCTGGTTACAGTTGCATCTTTTAGCAGGAAGGGATGTGAGAAGAGCCCCTGAAGTCATCTTTAAGTGCCATTCAGTGCACTGGAAGTGTTGGACATTAGAGAAAACTTCTTTTCTTCTAAAAGAACAGTATTTTGTGGTGAAGAAAACTTTTTTTTTTTCCCCTATAGTTTAATAAGAGTGTAGCTTCTGTCATGTGTTCTTTGCATACTGGAACCATGGCTTTCATTTCTTTGCGTAAGCCAGACTTTAGCCCCAACTACGAGTGTTGCAAAGTATTGAGGACACACCAGCCACAGTGTCCAGCTGAAACAGCCTTTCCAGAAAAGAAAGTGTAACCGCTAGGTAGCCTAATTAGTCAGATCAGTGGGCACGAAGGTGCGGATGTGCCAGGACCTCATTCCAGCGGTTGTTGCTTCATATGGTCTTAAAGCAGCTTCATAATATTCATATTAGAGGAAATATTTTTCCTGCTTGTGGGGTGTAGACAGAGAGATGCTTTGTTGAGTGTATTAGAGATAGTGACTCTTAAAGGAAATGGCAGATTTCCTTCTGGCTGTACACATGCATCGTATTATATGATATTTGGAACAGCTAGATTTCCTCAGAAACTTGCTTCTCAGGGACCTAGCCAATTTAGCACCAAAGAAACACACAAAAAAAGAAAATACCTATTGTCCCACGTATCATTAGCATGATGATGCTTGAATTTTGTGAAGTCCCATCTGCACATAAGACGTTAATATGTCATGCAAATTTGTTGTGTTTTAATCTATACTGGTGTGTTTGCAGCAGAACAACAAAAGATGGTAATGGAACGCAGCAGTTCCTAGCACAGCGAGTGAAAGGATGTAATAATTTTCCATTGTGTCAGCAAACATTGTGTCATAACAGATGTTTTAATTATGTTTTTAGATGTTCAGCAGGTAGATATTGGTTGTGTTAAAATTGTTATCTTTCAAGCTGTGTCTATATGACCTTAGCATTCAGTATCTGGATATATGCCTAAGGTCACGCATCTTGTAAAGTTTACATGCATCTTGACATGGCTGTGAAGAATGAAAGGTCAGTACATGCTTGCAACTCTCCAGTGTGCATATAGTGCGACTGCTGGCTTGGTGTCACAAAGGAAATTTTTTTAAGAGTCTCACAGAGAAAGAAAACATGGTTGGCAGTGGTATATTTAAGCTGTTCAATAAACAGTATATTTTGCAGGTGTGGAACTGAGGAGTCCTACCATCTTTGGCACATGATCCCCCGATGTGTAAGGGTGATAAAGGTTCCCACCAGATTGTTAGAAGACCTTCCAGTCTGTTCCATGTTTGTATTGATCAGGAACATGCCAGGACTGTGTGAAGTTGTGTGTCATACAAGCTGCCTTTTTAAAGTATCTGTTCTTCCATCACAGCTCAGATTAATGGCAGTGGTTAGGTAGAAGCTCTAAGGAAACAAGAGCCTCGGTGTCTTGCAAGTTCTGCAGTTCTTGTGTTTCTGTTTCTTCCCCCACTGGGGATTAGATTTTCAAAACTTGTATGCCTCTTTGCATTATTTAGCTGGCTGGCTCCAACATAGCATATTCCAGGGAGGAAATCTGTTTGGGCACATAAGCCTGAGGACCAACACCTGCACTTTCATATCCTTCCTGGTTTTGAGCCGTGCCAAGCATTGATAGGTAACTTGAAAGCAGGCAAGCAGTCGTGCAGGATAGAATTTAGTCATTTGTATATAGACAGTAATAAAATGTCTCCTTAAGCAGCTACATAGACATTTAAGCAATAAAAAAAGGTGGGTCCATGTCCCGTCATATCCCCCTCAGTTTTCTGTGTTACTACGATTATGACTGTTCTCTCTCAGACCTGGCTTTTTTTTTTTTTTTTTTTAGAAAAACATCTATACNTTTTTTTTTTTTACAGAAAGTACTCTACTTTTGGGGCTACTCTTAAATTAAGTCTTCAGGCCGACATAATGCATTGTTAAAAAGAATCATCTTGAAGCAAGACTATGCAAAGCTTTCAGAATTGTCTAATCTTTTGTGGAAACCAAGTTTTGGATGTCTTAATCGAGGCATCTGTAAAGTATGTGGTCTGCAAAAGCTAGATGATCAGTACTTCAGGAAAATTATGCCTTTTGAGAAAAAAAGAGAGAATATCATCTGGGGGATCCTGAGGTAAAAGCAATCAAAATCACTGGTAAATTAAAAAATAAAAAATGATTCTCAATATGAACCATACTCTTACAGGAATCCTGTTATTCTTGCCAATGGTTGAAATTAATCCTTCTGTAAAAAGCCCACCCTTGGCCTCTGCTGTGCTGTACTTCCACTTGAATGCTATTTTGAGATTTCAAGTGGGACTTAAGTGGTGGGTACGCTTTGGGCAGTTCTTCTGCACAGGTTTGAGTTTAGTAGTAGCAACAGGAAAACTTTCATAACATAGCACCAGAACAGAAATTTAATCCATGGAAGGAGCCTACGTTGTCTATTGTGGCAAATATAAACAAGGAAATGAATATGAATGCAGCGTGCTTTTTCCAAATATTGTTAGACACATGCAAATGTCCTGTGCTTAAAATGATTAAATTATCTCCACTTATAAGAATAAAGCAGTAATAAAATGATTTTTAATGCACACCAACATTATTGCATGCTTATGTCTAGATATTTGGTTACAAATAAAGTCCACATATTCTTTGTATGACTGCTCTTTAAATTTGCAGCCAAAGAAATCTGTTTTCTATTGATCAGAACATGTTACCATCCAATTAGAAATAATTTGAACTTGATCTTTGTGCAATAAGTGTTCTTAATTGGATACATGTCCGCATTACACGATGTACCACGCAGTCAACATCCAGTGCGTTAGCAGATGACAGGCCAAGCAATGAGCTCATTTGAAGAGTGGCCTCTCCTTTCTTCCTACGAGGAGGCACTCAGGAACAGGCTGGAGGATTCTGCCTGCACAGTGTGCAGGGCTGCCAAGTGGCACACCTACACTTTCAGGCTCCTCGTTCCTCAGTGTGGGCAGCCTGATGTTTTCAGATGCACTGAAACTGATCTGTGACCACGGTCTTAAGCATTTTTATTAAAACTTTTATTTAAAATGATTTTGGTATTTCACATATTATCTGAGTAATCAAATAGTCTGACCAGTTTTTAGCAATCTGACTTGGATAGTGAGGCGTGTGGCCGTATGCCTGGGAACTTCCATGTACCGTGCATTGTTTAACGCCTTTTCGTTGCCCCTGACCTGCTAAACAGTCTGTTCATGAGAGCCTATTAGTCTTGACCTAATTAATATTAATGGACTGAAGCTACTTGTAATTTGGGTTTAAACGGGCAATCAATCTTATGTTTCTTGTGAATGGCGCAGGCCTCACTGCTTTGTGCCCTGCCCGAAGTATCTTTAGTCACCTGGACTTATTGTTGCATTTAAAAATAAATACCTGCCATGTTTGCCAGTACATAATTTCAGAGCTATATAGAAGTTTGTAACGGCATTGAAAAGAAATACCAGCTATACTTGTAAAAGAAGGTCAAAAGGCAAATCTTTTTTTCCAAATCTTGTGAAGTTTGAAATGAAGTTGATAAGATGTAATACTTCAAGGCACTAATGTCATCTTGTCGCAGTCCTGTTCATTTTTTGGTTGGGACATTCACTTGAGACTTGAAGGTTTGCATCTAGTACCAGACTCAGTAGATAAATAATCAAATATTTAGTTCTGAATGAGAACTGGAGAACTGAGAACTTGATACTGTGCAGTATCAAGTCATGAAGAGAAATAAATTATGCTGTTTTGTCGTTCTGGTCAATATCATGCAACTACTTCCTAACTGATAACAATTGTATAATGTGGTGGGCACCCTGTCAGCTTCTAGTGATTTTTTTGTACCTCACATGAAGAACAGAAGTTAGAATTTTTGTAGCTCCAAAATGCCAATTCAAGCTGACTCTCCATCACCTGAAATTCCCATTGTAACAGTCTCTTTGCAATCCGAGCACTATAGGATATAAACTCTTTTTTTAATCCCATACAATCTAATAGAAAGAAGTAATGAAGAATTTTTGGTGGCCGTAAAATCCTAAATTTGGTTAATGTAAAAGAATTCTATTATTGTGTTCTGTTATTAGATACAAAAATAGAATATGTTCCATTGGTCGTGCTTAGGGTGCTTAATAACAAAATACCCCTTCTGCAAGCTTTTCAAAAATCTGCACCATTTTTTCAGACATTGATAATTCTGCTAAGGGACTAAAATGTTCATTTTTGTTCCCTTCAGACATCATGGTGAAAGCTGCATCAGTAGAAAATGCATTTGAATTAGTAAACAGTAATAAAACGATAGTTTAGAGATATTTTTAACATAATCATTCCTTAAATGGGATAGTATTTTAAGTTACTATTGAGAATACTCTAACCCTATGGGGTTTCTGTTTTTCTTTAAATATATTATGTTTTAAAAGCATCTCACTCCATCATTGTGTTCTTTTAAATATAATTTAGTTCTTGTATAATGCATTGTATCATCAGATATTCTGCATGGTATTCTGGAGTGTATGCTATTTATATACCGCAACCACTTATTCATGTAAGCATTAGAATAATTTTCCTGAATACAATGCATGATTAAGGGACAATGTCAAAGTAATTTTTCAAATGATTTTCCCCTTTCCCTGTTGTTTATAAAAGCTTTTTGGAAGAGTAATACTTAAGGCATATTCATTTGAAATCAAATAACGTCTTGGAACATTTTCTGACTTGCCTTGCCTAATTTTGGTGAGCTAATGAAGAAAGATTAATATCTGCTTCACTATTAAGACATTAATGAATTTTAAGTCCTGGGCACCCAACTTAGCCATTCATCTGTCCTAAGAGACAGATTATTGCATAACTTTCAATAATGCTCCAGAGTTTTATTACATCTATAATGAGAATACTTGTTTAAACAGCAGCATTTTTATTTTAAATGGCTAAGGAGTATTAGCCCGTTGAAGTATAAATAACTCTACAACTTGAGTGATGAGGAAGTTCTTAACATATTTCAATTAATGAATGCCTCGAGTCACATTTAAAGCAAAAGCCTACCTATGGTTGTGTCCTAACAGAAGGGAAGCAAGGACAAAAACTTTTAAGTTATGCTTTGAGGAGTTTCACCTCCTAGTCGTCCTTCCTGTATTTTTATATTTTTATCTGTTTTTATATCTACTGTGGAAAAATGGGTTGCCAACCTGTTAGAAAATGCTGAACTGGCATACCCAAGATGAAAGGTGTATTTTTCAAAAGTTCCTTCACTTTGGACCTTTTGCTGTCTCTGGCCTCTAAGTAGCATGCCTTCTATAGGCATTTTGCTACCAGGAATACTCTTTTTAAAGGGGTCACACTCTTGAGAGATGTTCGTGTATCTTGAAGACGTCACATCTGAGTAAATGTATGGAGATTGGAGCCAGAAGTGGGCTTTACATTTTATACATGCTACATGTAGTCTCTATAGTCTCTTGCATGAACAACCTTGATCCTTGATGGATGCCTCTAAGATGTTGCCACAGTAGTGTTAAGCAGTTCCTGCAGATTCTGTAGAAACATTCATGGAATTTCTCTGTGAGCTGGGGAAAGCTATCAGAGCCTGCCTGGATCTATTTCTCTCTTCTAACATCCTCTGTGACAAGAGGAGGGGTGGGGGTTTACAAACAATATTGGATTAAGTGTGGAGGGATTCATGTGATTGGGATTATACAGTTAGTGTCTGTATTTTGTCCCTCCTGTTGAGATCTTTGGGCTTAGGCTTTTCTCTTTCTGCGTACCAATTTTTTGTGTCTCGGGGCATTTTTTTGTTTTGTTTTGTGTGTGGTTTGGAGAATATTTATTAAAGAAAAAGCTAATCTGGATTGTTCATCTGTTTCTGTAATGTAGTTCCACTAACTAAATCAGCATTGTTTTGCTGTTTTCACTGATTGCTTTTCCTTATCTAATTTTTTTTCTTTTTATTCTTTATTTAGCCGGGTGTTGCAGAACTCAAGCATACTGTGCTCAAAACTTCATCAGTTGTAGAATTGGTTCTGATGTCATTGATAAGACAGTTGAGTCCTAATTTATTTCCTTTTTCTAAATACACAGGTCCATTGCACTGCAGACGTCTGGTGTTTTGGGCATTTAAAGCTGCAGATCCTGGACAACTCTGTTCTTTCTGTTTAAATGTGCATGATCTGTTGTTTAGGTAATCCACCCTGTCAAAATAGCATCAAGCATAATACATTGCTGACCTTCTCTTTTGCATATTGGAGAGGACTGGAAAAGTCTACTCATGCTTGTAGCTACATCGGGTGTAGCAGTTTTTATATATTCAAATCTTTGGAAGTGTCAAGAGTATAAAGGATGTAGCATTGTAACATCTGTAATAGGTAGCTTCGTTTATTCATACATTTTATTTATTTGGCCCCAGGCAGGTTATGACATTGATCTTTTACAATGCAATCTTGATTTTAGGAATAAGAGAATGCAAGGAGATAATTTGGCAAGCTGTAGGCCTTACTGTGCAGCTTGTAAAAAATATATCGTGAAGGAAGTACTAGTACTCAGACTCCCTCCTGACCTTCAGCCTGGATGACTGCAAGAGCTTAAGGTCTTCGTAGATATAGTTTGGCTTTTGGTATTGAAGGAAGCAAGCTTAGCAACATTGTGCCTTCAGTGGCTGCTGGAGATTGCTTTGACTGACAGCGATAGAGCAGCACTTCACTCGTGGATTTTCTCCTCAGCTGAGAGGTTCTGCAAGTGTGCAGGAAAATGGCTGGCATGACGAGCCATGCAGTGCACCGAGATGATCCTCAGTTAGCCAGCTAAAGTAGTTTAATGGTCAAATTGCTACTGGACTCTCATGAAACAGAAGCCTCCTGGGATGGTGTTTCACACAATTTGTATTACATGCAAAAAAGGCTCTGGGTTTACAGTCAAGCTGTGGCAGTTTACCTGCCATGTTAACATACCCCTTTCAGTGGAAATTACAGCCTATGTCAAATAAAATGAATAATGTCTTTTGATTTGATGCATTTTTTTTCTTGTGGACAAGCTAAAGTTGAAAGTGGTTTCTAAAGGGTCTTCTGAAATCACTCATTTGCTATCTCTGTGACAATTTTGAGTTACAAGAATTGACCTTGCCTAGTCTTGATATATTTATGGATTTCTCTGCTGTAATTATGGGAGATGCCTTGCAGAATCTGTAAAATTACAATTGCGTATAAGCTTTGCAATTCATTTTTCTAAATAAGATTGACTATACTCATTCTGTTGTTTTTGTTTGTTTTTAACTGTACAATGGGAAGTATTGCTATAATGACAGATATCGTTTAAAAGGGACGGGCTTGTCTTCCTGCTGATAGATGAATTTTTTTAATAGGCACTTAATCCTTGTGAAAAGTGCTGGATTGTGACAGCACTTGAAGATGAATTCCTGCATTTTTCCACAGAAGTTGTACAGCAGAAGACAGTGGCAGGATACACTTCTCTAACAAATGTCTGAACTCTGACCTAGAGAGATCACCTTTAGAGATGAGACTCTGTGCCCATTCAGTCCTTGACCTCCCTGCCAAGAGTCTATCAAGGTTGCCAATTTATGATCTGGAGCCTGGCCTGAGAGTACCAGCTCATTTCAAGTTGACTACCAAACCAGCTGTGAATGATGGCAACTCGATAATGACCTGGAGGTGGTTTCAAGCCAGTGGTCACTGGGGAAAGGCTTCCATCCTATTACAGATCTTTCGAGCCATCTAGCTTGCAGAGCAGATGCTCTTCATTGTTGGAAGGTTTAGGTTTCTTTTTTCTTTTTTTCCTTTTTGTCCATATGCTGTGTTTATTTTCATAAGGTGTTCAATTAAGGTCTTCAATGCAATGTTTTTTACATAACTGGGGGAAAAAAAAAACAAGAATGAAAATTGTAAGGCTTGCTTTTACTCCAGGAGTTTGGAAATTTAGTGTCTGTACTGAAATCACAGGAAAAGAACTGTATTTAGCTGTGGCAGATGCACTGGCCTGTTTTTTCTTGCTGAACCTAGTGTGTGAACAGCGAAGGAAGGTTTATTTCTCTGTGTTTCTTCCCCATGTGCTTTGCCCTGTCCTTTGGATATGGCAACAACGGCAGTGGCAGCACCCCCTATTCAGTAGCAGATCATGCACAAACTCAGTGATGCCTAAGCAGATGCTCCCCAGCTTCTGCAAGGAAAAGATGCCAGGTTAAAAAAATTTTTAAGCTCGGGGAAGAAGTATAGGTGTGTAAATATTATCTATGTGTGTGTGTCAGTTGTAAATATGTGCACCTATTTAGGTATTTTGCATATTCTGCAGGTAATTTGATATGTGCACTATAGATTGGTGATCCCTATTCTGCATCTTTGGTAGGCTTTATCCCTGCTGTTATTAGGTAACAGGAAAACTATCTTTGATCTCAGTGGCATTGAATCAGTCCCTTGCCCTTATTAATATTTTCAGTAAGTTTCTTGGACAGATAGAAAAAAGAGGCTGAATAATCACTCTAAAGTTCTTTCTTGTTTTATTATTATTAGCCTCCTTTTACATTAGGAGGAGTAAGAGCTATCTAATATGTTTTGGGAGACTTTTCTCCCTTATCTTTCCTTTTAATAATTGATTCAAACCCAGCCTTTTTTTTTTTTTTTTGTACAAACCATAATGGTGTCAGAGCCCTTTTCCTCTTTCCCATTCTGAAGCATTTGAATAACACTGCTCATTTCGAACCTGTCTTAACCTCAGCAATATGCTTAGGCTGTTTGAATTCTTGTTCTCTTTTTCCTCTTTGTTATTCAATGTACAATTTGTTTAATGCTGCTATAGCCATGCATTACCAGTCAACCTTGTATATAAATTCCACAATAAATTAAATAAAGCTCTGTATGGGTCAGCTTAGACTAGCCCGATTAAAAAATGATTTACTAAAGAGATAGAGGTAGCAGGATGGTAGAACGTGCTTCTAAATCAATTATGAGTCCATTCACTGTCGGCCTATTGTGCGTAATAGTGTATTAAAATGCATTCTATATTGTTTAAAAAAAAAAATTGACTTTTTCATTGAAACTGAATTAGCATTTGCAAGCGCATAATAGTGTTTGGAAAGCTATAAACATTTAAATTCAATCCTTCATTGCAGGCTAAGTGTATACCGCTAGAATTGTAATATCCAGATAAGTCTTTATGTTGTGCTCATTTCATTATTATAGCAAGATGTTCACCATACTAAAAGTAAGATTGGGTCAACACTTGTGTTTATAAGCCCATAATTACAAGTGGAAAGCATTACCACTGGGCTGTGTACGTGAAATTCACTTTGAACTGAGAATTTGTGTCTGTATATGCATGTATTTGTGTGTATACACAGGTGTATATATATATTTAAACTTATAATACATGTTGCTAAATTTTTGAAAAATCTACTTAGAGAAAGTGTCTCAGTCTTTGAGTGCAGTGGCTGGTGCTAGAAAACAAAATCTGCTAGGCGTTGTAACAGAACAGCCATAGCCCTTATCCTCAGGTTCAAAATCTTCCTGCCTCCCAGCTATATGCTGAGGTCATATTGGGGTGCATCCTAAGTTCCCTCAACCCCTGAAGCCTTTCCCCCCCTCTTTTCCTTGTGGAGGGGGAGAGGCACAGTGCAATCAACCAGGCTCTCTGTTCTTGCTGGGCTGGAAATGAAGGCTGCGCCCATGCTTGCAGCTCAGCACAGACCCTGTCATCTGAGATCCGCTTTCTTCCTTTCCCCCACCTACTGCTTGCCGTCTGTGTTCTAGCCAGGGATTGCCCCCAAGGAATTTCCATGGCATTAGGTGACCTGGACGCAGTTATGTGCTTAATTCATATGCAGCAGACATGCACCTTGGTACCCCCGTGGTAGCAACGAGGCTGGCGAGGGACGCAGTGGAGCTCTGTTCCTCAGGAGCATTTCTCTGTGGGGACAAATACCGTCTTTAGTGTGATTTGCTTTCTTCAAATTCAGCTAATTAACTTTTATGGAGTAAATTCAAAAGGAGCTGAGACTACAGCTTTCATTTCAGTTTTACTTACATGTGTACTTGCTTCTGTATTTGCTATGCACCAAAATGGAATGAAACATTCTACAGGAAACAGACCAAGCAGTGTAATTTCATTGGCAGAGTTTGAGAGTTTTAAGGAAGTTATATTCAGTTTTATTTCATCGGGTGTAAATACTGGGGCTGGTGTTTAGTCGTTTTGTCTTCTTTATAAACCATATCCACTTCCTTTGTGTATTAGCTTATTCCTTTAAACGAACACCCTCCCCTCCTGGGCACACACATGCAAGCACTCAAGTACATAAATCCATAGCAAGCAGCTTTTTGTATCTAAAGAAGATCGGTTTAAAGCAGTGCTCTCACAGTACAAGAACTGAGGTTGTATGTTTATAAAACATTAGGTGAAGATGAACAAATAATAGATTATAATCTTTCGTGACTTGGAAAACACGTAGTGAGCATCTTGCACAGGGTTTTATGTTTGGTGTTCATGCCAGAGTTTCCAGAAGTGCGTGAACAATTCTTTCAGCCTTTTGGCTTTACCTGAACTTGTTGTTCAGAAAGACTGTGTGTAATTCGGGTTGACAAGTAGGATGTTTGCAGAAACCTGTGAGGATTACCTAAGCATTTTTGTTTATACCCACCGGGGCCATAAGCCTGAGCTATCATAAAGACTGATTTATTTCTCATCCCTGAAGAAATTTAGGCCTTCAGTTCTCTGAAACTATCAGTTGTAGCATAAATTCTCTACTGTTTACTTCTAAACCAAAGAAAAGCATGTATGGCTTTACATGTTGCACTTTTCAAGAAAAATACAGTTCTACAAGTACCATTATGGCTGACCGTGCAGTGGAAATATTGAGGCTGTGCCTCCATAGGTAAATGTTTTTTACTATATTTTCTTAAGATTAGGATGGGGAGAAGTTTATGTGAAGAGGAATACAACAGTCTGTCAAAGGGTTCATACTGTGGAAGATTATGTTAGGATTTCAGGTTGATTTTATTGTAAGTGTGATGTCGTTTAATCTTTTTATAAATTTACAGTATTTTTAAAAAATAATTTAAATTTTGTGTTATACATTTTTACTAATTAATATTGCATATTCCCTGTAAGGAAAAAATAAAGTTATGACAGATTTTGGTAGGTTAGCTACCACCTGATGCTCAAAGTGATGGTTGAATATTCAACCTCACTTCAGTCTCTAGGTTCATAGTGTGATGCGAAGGCTATCCAAATGAAATAATTGCTTTGTCTGGCAAATAGATGGTCTTATAAGAAGACTGAACTGTATTAAGTAATTTTCCCCTGGTGATTGGAAGTATATCTCTCCACTGGTTCAGGTAATTCTAAGGTTGTGCCTTCACTCTTTCATGCTAGACTGCTTTTCCAATACAATAAAAAATGTAGAACCCGCTACACAAATGTAATATTAACCTAGATTTCTCTGAGGACAAAGGTGAATGCTATAGGGCTTGCCAACGGCAAAGAGGGAAATGATATTTAAAGGATATTAGAGAGAGAATTGGATGCATGGGACTGTGCAAAGCTGAAAGGTGCAGATTAGGGTGTGTGAATTTTATATTAGTTTACATTCCTGTTAGACTCCTCGAGTCTAACAGACTTTTAAAAAACTTGAATACTACTTTCTTTTCCCTACCAGAAATAAATTACAGGTAATGAGTTTCGCAGATAGAAACAGAAGTGTAGACAGGAAAGGAAGATCTAGTCATGCAAAAGGAAAGCGCAAAGATTGTCATAGCACAAGTTTATTAATTTCCTTGCGTTGTTTTAGGTCAATACTTGAGCAGGACTGTGGCTGTCCAAGCTGTGCTTGTCCAGTGAACAAAATGAAAAGAAGCTGGAGTTTTATTGAAATAAATTCCTTTTCAAGTTTAAATCCTGAAGTAACCTGTCAGGCTCCATAGTTTTTGTTGTGGAGCTACCAGGAATGCCCAAAGACACATCTGGATTTTTTTCTGTATTATTGTACATACATTGAAATTATGTAAATGCTGAAATGCAGTTCATTTCTAGCAAACCATCATATTCAGCAGAGGAGCTGCTTTCATTGCAGCTAAATGGGGTGCAATCTGGATGTATAGTTGCTGCTGTAGTGGAATAAATGTATGCATCTGGAGAGACGTTAGGATAGAGTACTGGTGGGAGGAGGGGATGCATCTGAATCTATTTTATGAACATCTCATTCATGTGCAATTAAGCAACTTATGTTCAGTTGTGTTGCAGTTTGCATGTGATCTGTTACTGGTGAATATTTGGTGCTTTATTTCACTGCAGGGACTGTGAGTGTCATGGAAGCTTGGGGTCCCTGGTATACAGAACAGCCAAAAAAAAAAAAAAAGTACTTTGTTACATTGTGTATGACTACTTTCAAAAACTAAAGATTAATTAAAAGAATTCTGAATAGAAAATATTAAAAGCATGTGCTTTGAAACTGTCATGGGAAATGTTTTGAAAGAGGGAGAGAGGAACAATTATTGGAGTATACCATATAAAGCAGACTCTCTGTAAACTCAGTGTTATATTTGGGCTCAAAGATAACAGCTAGAGAAGAATTTAATAATGAAAAATATTTAGCACTTTTGGGACCCCTGTTCTTCATTCCAACTCCTTGGAAGAGAAAACTCATTTTGTATTTTTTCTAACTAGGAAAAAATCATACCTTGATGTGACTGTGTGGGAGAGGAGACAGTGAAGCTTCTTTAAGCCTAAGGATTGAAAGTCTGATGTGAGTGAAGACAAAAGGGACATTCAGATGTTAGCATGGCTTTAAAGATGATAAAGCCAGATCTAGCAATGGCAGCTGAGATTAGGCTTGTGGGGAAATTATTTTTGCCTGGATGGTTTCTCTGTGTCAGCAGAGCTGACCTGGTACCTCTGCCGATCAGCTGGTGACTCATACGACAGGTCCAATTTGGAGAGAAGCTGTATCTCCCCGTCTCTCCCACTCCTATAGGTGCATCCACCCTGTAAGTGGAAGGGAGCCCTGCGCCTCCCAGAGCGATCCTTCTCTGGCATATTGGTCCTGTCATGCAGAATAGGACATTGACCTGTCACCAGTCATGTAATACTGAACTTTAAATTCCTGCTTGCCTGAGTTACTGTTGCTGTCTGGAAAATCTTGAAGTCTGCTGCAGGTGATAGATAAACATCCTGCGGTAATGATTTCCCAGATCCCAGTATGGATAACACTTTAAATCTTTTGGCAAGGTAAGGAAATTCCAGAGTCATTTGCAGGTTGTAACAGTTAAACTCATTTACTCAGTCCTTTGCCAGCACCACTGTCCATGTTGCACATGCAGTAATTCAAAACAGTGGGAGCAGCATGGAGCATAAGGAAATAAACAGTGAAATTGATTTTTGTTTATTGCCCCACTGCCTTTTATTTAGCTGAAGACCTTAACGATAGCTACCGTGTATGGCGGAGTAAGCACCCCTATAGCAGCATGCTATTCACGTCGCTTTTTGCTGGTTATCTGGCAAACCAGTTACTTTTAGAAACTGGATCATCCTATTAGTAGTACAATCAGTTTCTATGCTACCAGACAGCTATTGTCCAAGGATGATTTTAACTGTCAGTAAATTACATTGTGCTTCCCATCGTGAAGCTCTTCGCCTCAGTTCCAGCTGCCGGGCGAGCAGGACGAGCACACGCGTTGGCGTGGCAGCTTCCTGGAGGATGCTTGTCTTGCTGGGCATGACATTGTGCCGTTGCGCCTGCGCAGGAGTAGAGCTAGTGGGCTTTGGGGAAATACCTGTCTGGGCTCTCACAGCAAGGAACAGAATGGAAACTTGGGTATTGGAAGCTTCTATTTGTCCACCTGCTGTGAGAGGGAAGGCTAGGGTTCATGGTTTGTATCACAGATGAAGATGTTGCTCAGCAACCATTAATAAAGCTTTATTTATAATTAGCGAAGGTCTAACACCTTTCTGGCCATATGGAAAATGATAAGTTAGCTGCTGTCATAACGGGAAAATAATTATTGGAGAAAGTATAAATATCAAAACATGATGAATAATGGTTATCTCAACAATCCTCAGCTGCATAAAAGTAGCATCTGCCTTCGCTTTGTGAATATCACACATGATTAATCTGGAGACTGCAGGGCGCTTTCTCAGCTGTGCTTGTGTCCACGGGGCAGGCCTGGCCAGGCAGTCAGTCCCATGAAGGAGACCAAGGCAAGAAGAGTTTGAAGCCCTCACTTACCCTGAGGCTCTGAATCAGTTTTCATCTGGAAGTTTTTTAGGGAAAAGTAGGAAATAGTGGACAGGGATTAGGTGACAGTGTAGTGTTGGCTGAAAGTATGCAGTTTGCTATTACAGTTTTGTTGTTTGTGGAAAGCGCGTCTAAACAATGTTTTATTTTATTCTTCTTAGAATTTCTGTCATGATTTTTCTGGGAGAGCTTCTACCAGCCCTCTTCTGTTACAGAGCTTGCCTCCCATTCACTGCCAGTTCACCCATACGTATACTTTGAGTTTCCAGTTTCATTCGGAGACTTGACCTGACAAAACTGTTCAAATCTGGTTCAAGCTTCCAAAGTGGATGGTGGGCATTGCATGCTGTGCAAAGCACATTGCAAGTTTCTGTTGAATTGAACTCTTGACAGGTTATGGCATTGCCACCACCCTAGCAATGCCCAGAGACATTAATCTTTATGGTTACTTCTTTAATAGCAAAATGGAGAAAAAGATCTTTGCACGTATGTTAAAAGGAGAGAAAAATAGGGGAACCAACACCAATTCTGAGGGAAATTCACTGATAAAGATAGATAAAGAAAGAACAGAAATTCTTCTTTTGCTGTTCCTGTGGAGGCTTCTGTATGAAACTAACCGGCTGGCTGTGGTTTTCTCAAAACTGTGAAGCATATGTAAAAGCTTTCCTCCTATTTGAAATAAAAGGCATTGGTATAATACTCCAGTGGGTGCTGAAGTTACTACTGTAAGCTTAGTGCTAACCATTGATCCACCCTGACTTGGGAAACTAAATGAGAACTGTGCCAGCTGAGAATTAGAATTGGTTTTCATATTTGTTAATTTCATATAATCTCAAATATCTGCACACGGATAGAACTTCTTAGCAAAGTACCTGTTTTCCCCCTAATAAAACTGTTGCATTTTCTGTAGATTTGGCATGGGTATTTACTGCTTAAAATCAGCTTATCTAGCTTGAGGTCCATTAGCTTTCCTAGAGCTCTGGGACTTCACCCTTTGCCTCTGGAAATTAAATATTTAATATTACTTTGTCTGTGCTTACTTTGAAAAGCATTCATCCTTCATTTGGGTACCATGTCAGAATTCATTGGGAAGCAACAGCTAATGTTGCCAGCTGAAATCAAACCTGACCCTCTCATTCCCTTTTTACCCTCAGGGGCTCTGTTAGTGTTACCATCTCAGGAACCCCTAGGGTTGCTCACAATAAAATGAAGTGAAATTAGGACCCTGGTAGAAAGCAGTCTGGGTTCATAAGGAGTAATGCAGAAAAGGACCCCTCACATTAGTTTGCTGGTAGTGAGATCCTTCTTGCTTGAACAATTCCTGCAGGATAACATAATACGTATATGACAAAAAGCCTTGTAGTAGGCAAGTCAGAATAAATATATGGGAAACATTTCTTCTTTTTTTGTTAAGAGCATTGCTTGAAATGAACAATGCATATATGTAGGGGTTATCTTGCCAGTTAAAAATGTGTTTCTTCCAAGAGAAATATGAGGTGGTATGACATGGAAACAGAAAGGATGTGTGTGGTTTTAATATTGTATTTTAAATTATATTTTGGCAATCTTTTTACTTCTATCTCTAGTTTTTATGGCGACCTGCCTGAGTGCTTTGCCCATGAAGCATCCTTCCTGTGATTAAATGTAGTAAATTTATTTAAAAAGTGAAACATCTTGCACATAATATGGTAGATTCAATTCATATCAACACTGAGCATCCCTTGTAAACCTATAGGATTTTAAATTGAGAATGCTTTGAACAGGCTATCCAGATGTTTAGATGGGTGACATCAGCATTGGTATAAACAACACTCACCCCAGTTTTTAGTTGTTTTGTCTTGTTAAAGTCTTGTACAGATATTTTAACAGTACAGGTAACACATCTATGGAGACAGATGCTTACATTTTATGAGAAATTGTTGTATGTTGTTAAATAAAATATTGATTTTTATTTTTTCTTGGTTTAGTAGTTGGAAAAAATGACATTGTATCTTTTCAATAATTACGTGGATATTTGTTTTGCTATTAAAAAACAAAGTGAAACACTTCTTACAGTTTTGTTCTACAAGTTTAACCGATCAATAACATAATTCTTAATTGATGAAACTAAAATTGGTGAAGGCATCAACCTTTGTACTTCATAAAACAAATATGAAAGAAGAAACATTTTTTTCTGTAGCATGAAAGGAATAAACATTGATATAAAGCCAGTATTTTCTCAAAGCTCATAATAAGGTTTTAACAAGTACTGTATATAATGTAAGGCACTTCTGGGAAGCAAGTGGATAACATGGTGTTATTACAGATGGAGACTGCGCTTCTATGGTTTTGGATATGAGGTGGCCTTGAGTTCCTGTGTTATAAATGTTAATGTTATTTTAAGAAGGTGGGAATATTTTAAATCTCTTTTTTATTCCTTATTTTTAAGTCCAGTCACTATACACATCTATTCTGTTACATAAGGTGTGTTTGTTTTTTTGATCTGTTTGTTTTACTAGCTCACTAGGATGCACGCTTCATGTAAAATTAGGTCAGTGTTTAATAGTGGAAGGATAAGGTTTCTTTCAAGTATTTGCCTTACTCTTTACTGGAAACAAAAGAGGAAAAGCTAGAATGTGCTTAGCCCAGGCCTGGAAACAGTATCTGAAAGGTGCAGGGAGATCTTCTTCCTCATGGTATTTTCAGTACGAAGGACGACTGCCTGATCATCTGGGTGCCACAAGGACTGAGAGCATCTTGCACCCACTGGGGATAACAGCAGTGCAGCTGATTTCAGTGAGACCCTCACCAGTAAAAGAGCATGAAAGCATATGCCACAGATTTCAATAGTCTCACAGGCTCTTTGGTTTGTGTCCCTGCAGTGTTTTGACCATTTCAGGAGGAAAGCTTAGCGTGCGTTCACATTTGTGTAGTCCATCTACTCTTCTTTTCCTACCCATCTGACTTGGGCAAGGTGTAATGGTTTGTTTAAAGATTTAAACAAAGACATTACATTTTTTTCCCCCCCGTGTTTGAAAATTTTACCTATTTTGCATAATGTATCTTTAACAGCATTTAGTAAGTGAACAAGAATCTCCTGTTTCCTTCTTAAAAAGTGCTTCCAGATAAATTTGGGGAAAATGAGATCATGACTTTAAGCAGCATAATGTTTCTAGTTTATTAATATGCCAAGTGACATGTCAAAACAAGAAATCAAATGCAATTTGGCAATTCCTTCCTACAAAAAAAGTAAAATAGTGCTGCACACAATGTAGTAGGAATCTTAATTTGATCTTGTCCCTCTAGATTGAAGTCAGCCATCAAGTTTCCAAGTAAATTTAATACCCTATAAATGTGATTGATTGCTGATGTGGTAATCCAGTTAGCTGCTGGAATGTTTAGTAGCTGGAGAATCTATTTAGAAAAGAATAAGGATCTTGAGGTTAAGATACTGGAGTATTTGCAAGCGCTTTAATTTCAGTTCTTAGCTTTGACATGAATTTGGGATAAATTGCCTTCTCTGTGCCCCTCTTTATAAATAGGAATTTGTCTCCTTCTCTACCTGGTGGGCATGAACGTGGGTATGAACAATATTGTACTGTCAACATAGATGTAAGCCATCAGGTTCTAAAATACGGTTTGCATTATATTTTAGAAAAATCAAATAGACAAATGCTACATGCAGCTTGTACGTTTTCCAAAGATTATAACCAATTGAGAAAAAGGAAGTGAGAAACTCTTCCCAACTTGATCTCTCAGCTCTCCTGTTTGTTCAGGATGCTGATAATTGTAGTTCTGAATACAGTCAGAGGCTTAACAGCTTTTGGTATTGCTAATTCTGCACTTAAGATAAAGCATCTCATTAGTATTTCACTCCCTCAGTAACAATGTATCTTTACATTTAAAATGTTCTTTTCGTTGTACTCATACATGCAGGAGCCTAATGATTTTAGCTTTTGTCCTTTTCCACTAAAAAAGGTGAATGTCAAATGATTTCTGTGACAATTTATGTCAAACTTGTGCCCTTCTTTTTTCCCATTAGACAAATCCATCCCACTTATCATTATCAGTTTAAAAAAAAAAAAAGCTCATATGTGGTGTGATGTGAGCGCATAAAAGCATGCAAAGACAATGCTGGTATGACAGCTAATTAAAACCAGGTACTTTAATGCTGAGAAACAAAAAATCTTTCAACTTAATGAAAACCTAAATGTTGTGATGGCAAAACAGAAATGCAGAGGGCTTTTTCAAGGGACAGCTTCAAAGAAGATTTACAGAGTACAAAGGAATATGCATTATGATGGCTCCCAACTGACAAGTCTGTGTTGCTTTGGTACTGGGAGACTCACCATAGCTGCAAAGCAAGTATGGGTGACTTTTCAGTTTACGGTGCTAGATACCACAAAGCAGAGTATTTTAGATCAGTCAGATCCTCCAAATTCCTTTGCAGATGGTCCTTCAACCTGATCAGTGGGGTAAGTCCTTCAAACTACTGTTCAGTCTCATGAGACAAATGCGGTTGGTATTCTTGTTTGCATATTTAGAAAATGAACAGTAATACCTGTTTTTATCTAAGGGTTCTTTTTGGCCCTAATACAAATGTTAATAGCCAAGCAATAGTATTGCTGGGAAGAAACTGTATATTTAGATCACTTACTTGCTCAGATCTGAATGCAGTTTTTAACTACTTTTTAAAGTATAAATGTGTTAATCTAAAGCCTTCATACACTGTTAAGCTTCCTTCCTTTAGTTGCAGGAGATCTTATGATAAACACAGACACTATGCAAAGCCCTGCCTATATGGTGGAGTAATTTACAGAGTGGTTTTACTTAACATTTCAAACACGTCTTTTCATTTGAGTTCCTTTTTTTGATCCTCTTTACTCTTGTGCTTTATCATTGTGTGCATGTGTATATATGTGCTGGGCTCGTGTTTCAATGAAGCCTAAGCACATACTAGGCTACATAGCGAGAGTATAACGAGGAGGCTGAGGGAGGTGATGATTACCCACTATTGCTCATCCTCAAGAGAAGGCTGAGGGGGAAATCTAACTGTTGTCTTTTCCTGGTGGATGACTGCAGAGAAGGCAGTCACACTCTCCTTTGAGGTGCGCAGCAAAAGGGCTAGAGGCAATGGTCACAAATTGCAAGAAGGGGCTTTTTGACTAGATAAGGGAAAAAGTTCTTCACAGTAAGTGGGGATTTGTGGCATGGGCACCGATGCCCAGAGAGGCAGTGAAGTGTCCATTCCTGGAGGTAGTCAAAGAGTTGTGAGCAAAATGACTCTGACTTTAAAGTTATCCCTGTTTTGAGAAGAGGATTTGAGCAGGTGACCCACAGAAGGTCTTTCAACAGGAATTATTCTGTGATTCTATGATATGTGTATGCATATATTACTGATGGAGTAAGTATTGGCTTATGGTTTGCGATTGGCACAGACTCGCAGAGTGTTGAACGTACACAGGTTAAACAGAATTTGGAAGAAGTGGCATTCCTTTCAGGAAAAAAATAAAAGTAACATCATACAAGAAACTGAAGAAATGTTTCAAAGTGGCAGCAAGATGTCATTTGTTTGGCAGATAGAGATAACAACATTTAGGCCTTGTGGGAATAGATTTCCTTTCCCCCTCCTCCTGCTCTGTTTTGCTTTTAGAGCATTCTTTTGGCAATCGAAAATGTCATTCTATGCATCATGTAACACTTTGGTTACAGTTCCTAAAATAGGACTCAGATGAGGGTGCAGTCAACAGTTGAAACCAACAACTGTACATGGAGAGCAGACATAAAAGACTTGCGCTGAAAAAGATGAAGCCATTGCTGTTTCATTTTCAGTGTGTGTTGGCAGGAGTTGCGATCACTGACATTTCGGGGGCAGTTCCTGAGAAGTGCAGAATTCAGTTGTCTTGCTCTGTTATTGCCACATCAACATTGACACAGTTTGTTTGTGCAAAAGTGTTGTCAAAATGAAAGCATTTGTTTTAAATCAGTCCCGTTTTATTTCAAAAGTGAAAGAAGATCTTGGCATGTATTTTGCAAAGCCATAGGAGATAATGTCTAGGAGGCAAAGAAGCAGAAAAAGGGAGGTGTAGTGTGTCACAGATATGAAGCTGTTTGTACAATACATACAAAACCCTGGAAATGAATAGAGTCCCTTGCCAGTAAATTCATGACCATCTAAACCTCACTTGACTTTAGAAATCAAGTGTATCACAAACTAGAATACAGACTATGTTCATTAAGGGCCTTTGTGTGTCCACAGTTTTAAAGCAGGAAGGAGGATAAGACCTTGGCATGAACATCATGTGTTTTGGGGGCATCTGAGGGACGTGGAATATTGAGATACAGTAAATGATTATGTGGGAGGTTTAGTTAGGCATGTATGAGCTTCCTCTGGATATTTGCAGAGGAGCGTAGTAACCTTTAATAAGCACTGGGAATGAAACAAAATCTCACAAGTGAGGATTGTCCAGCTATGTAAAGCTTCAGCCTGAATCCTACAAACGTTTCAACAGATGCATGATGTGAACTACTTGAAAATGTGTTACATTACCCGTGGAATTGTCCCACTGCTTATGTATTAATGAGCATTCAGACATTATACCTTGTACCTGGGATGGTAGGAGCAATCCTTACATTATGGTGTAAGACCATAATGTAAACGCTGGCTTTGCCCAGGATTCCACCTTGTGTTAGGGAATTTCAATCCACCTATGTGATTTATAGGTCCGAAATAAACTGTGGTTCAGCAGAAACTGTCTTAATGTGCTTTGATAATCCTAATCCATATCCTAATGTGTATATGTCATTGAGTGATGTTAAACTTGAAAGTAAAACATTAACTGGTGTCTTTACAAAGGAGTGCTTTAACTGTGCTTTCTCAAGTCTTTTTATTGAACTTAGAAGATTTTTTTTTAAAATGAGATTAGCTCTTTTTTCCTGTTCTATATAGTTGGAGAACATGATACGTATGAACCAGTCCCCATGCTTGTGCAGCAATCCTCCTGACTTAGTGATGTTCTTGTATAAACAGGATGGCTAGCCTCCATGCCTACTGTGTAGACTGGGATCAATGCTAATGGAACACAAGCACTCAACAGAAGAACTGTGAAGAGAAATCCCAGCTTTTATTTTCATAAAAAATAACCAAAATATCTGTGCAACGCCTATGAAGACTTTTAACCACTTTGAAATATAAGGCATGACATGTTGTTTTAACTTATATACAACAAATACCACATTTCTAAAGTTGCTGTTTGCTTTTTTAAAGAGATGAAACTGATGATAGCTAAAACGAAATGAAGTAAGTTTTATGCATGTTGCATTTTAACAAGTCTGCTGTCTCATTGGAATGCACTGCCTTCTTGTGCTACATTTTATTTTTGGAATTTAATAAGGCGCCTGTCATATCTGCCTCAAGGCTAAAGAATATCATGAGGGAGAAATCCAAAGTACTGTCATGTTTGACTGACAGGGGGCCAATTTTAATTTTTTTATGGGAGGTGGCTGATATTAACAGGCTGTAGCGCTGAAGATGCATTGCTCTACCATCTGCTTTAAACACCCTGTGTTGATGAGCCAGTAATGACGTTGCTCAGTGACATTTATCAGGTGAATTTGGCTCTGACACTCAGTAGAGGATTTTCATTAAAAAATTAATTCTGTGCATTTTACAGTGAAGCCCATTGTGATGATAGATTCTGGTACAGTGCCATGCATCTCCAGAAGCTGTTCTAATTACCTGAGAAACTTGGGAAAGCAATAAACTACTACTTTCCATTTCTTGTGTGTACTCCTTAGCATATAATTAACACACTGACTCACTTAGCTTAAATCTCTGAAGATCTATGTCTATGTGATGATTACTGGCTCTTCAAAATAATAAGCAAATGCAACTCAGTTACTCAGTGGTTAGATGAAGGTGGGATCAGCAGCCTTCATGAGGTACAGGCTGGTGGTGTCATTCTGTAAATGTGCATTAGAAAAGTGAGTAAGATAAAATAATGGGGGGAAATGCTACAGCTCAGGTAAGCATTTAAAAAAAAAAAAATATCCCAAAGGGAGATCTAATCAAATATTCCATCAACCACTTCAGTCCAAAGGGGAGAAATACCCAAAGTTTCTATTCAACACCAAGTCAGGATTTAGAGACCTGGACGTTGCCTTAACTGGAGAACTGGAGACACTGTGGATGCTTGATTCTGATATAAATTAGATGTCTTCTATTTCAATATTTGTTGTAAGATTCTTGTTAATGTTATTTCTCATTAGCTTGCCACTAGAAAACAAAAAACAAACAAACAAACCCATGATCTTGTCTAAGAAATTAACACCAATTCCTTAAGAGGCAGAATTGTTAATTAAGTTGGGCACTTAATACAGCATCTTTTCCTGTTCTTAGACGTGCCAGATCTGCATGTATCCTTCTCCAGTACAGAATGACTTTCTGGTGACCTGAACAGAACAAGTACTCTTAGCAGAGCTTCTCAGGCCCCTATAAGTGCAGCTGGCGAGTACTGGCACTTTCACTGACAGTCTTGGTAGAAAGAGCAAAGGCTTAGTAAAACACAGTACATGAGGTTATGGTTTAGTGTTCATTAACACTCCTCTCTGTTAAGCTAGATTATTTTGCAGTACCTATTGGATTTGAGTCAAGACTGAGCATAAACTGTGCTGTATTTATTATAGTACATAAGGTGTTTGTGCCAAGTTATGCAGCTAACTAGAAGAGATGATGCTTCCTTCGACAGATAGTTAGAGATACAGAGCATTTCAGATGCAGGATGAAGCCTATTGAGGCCAAATTTAATATATTATGGAATATGACCATATCTAATGATTGCAGATATGATGTCTAAATAGAGCAGCAGAAGGAACAAATGCACTTTTTTTGTGGATTGAAAAATATACCAGGCAGATTGCATAGCATTACACAGCTGATCATCAAAGTACTTTAAAAACAGTTTAATGTGAACCAGGTGAGTTCTCCATTAAAATCTCTGGAGATTATTTGAATGGCCATTTAATCTAGTCAGATAATTTTAGATGACAAACATTCTGTTTAAAGTATTATGACAATTTTTTTTAACTCATCTCTTGTTGTTGGTTTGTTTTTTTGGTCACATATGATTAATGTTTAAACCAAACTAAATATTCTGATCACCATTTTTACAGAAAATTAAAAAGTAGTTTTCAGACTGCTTTGCTGGCCTGTTGGGGGAAGAGGATTCATTCTCTGACATTCTCTAGTGTGTTTCTCCTTCCTTCTGTGAGACAGGGATACTTCTTCTTTGTCTGGTTTATTATTGTTAATATTTACAAATGTATTTGGTTCAGCAAATCATTTGCTGTGGAATTGACAATAGCCTACACCTGGCTTGGGAGGCATGTACTAGTAAGAGATGGGAAAAACAAACAAAAAAACAATATCCACCTAATGGGAGTTGTGGAAGAGTTAAGTCTGTGACCTTTTGAGAAAGGTCTGTTTTGGGAGCTGCTTCATGCCAGGCAAGTACCAAGTGCATTCATCACCTTAGTGTCTACCTGCCGGCTGTGACCTATCCTGCAGAGGTCATCTGGTCAGGTCTTCAGGCAGGTTTTCTAATCGGGGACCCCTGGTAAGTGCTCGCTTGCTCTGCCCCTGGCTGCTGTATGATCTCCCTTTTCCCTTTGTGTCGTGTTCCTTGTGCCTCCCTCGCTCTCTGAAGTGAACGCCAGCCAAAGGAAAAAGGGGACGGGGTAAGGCAGAAGGGACTTGCTCAAATGCAGTTTCCTCCTTCAGAGATATCCAGTTTCTAAACCCTCCATTTTCTGCCCTTCTCAAGCTGAAATGTTTCCAGCTGACTGCCTTGTCCAGGTGTTAGTCCTCCTGTTACCTTTGAACCTTTGTCGTCTGCTGGACCTCCTGCTGGTGGTCAAGGCAGAGTTAAATAACCGTATGGCTGCCTGCTGCTGAGCTCCCTTAGCTCGTCACTCACAACCTGAGCAGATGGTTGTGCTTCTCAGCCTTGAGAGACAGGCTCTTTCTCTTCTAAGAGCAAATTAGCCCATGGCTGGAGACTCGTGGAGGGCTTGCTTTGTTTCTTGCTTGTTTTCCCACATCAGGAAATATCTGTGGGGCTTAAACATGAGTCAGTCAGAAGTAGCATGAAAACCAGCAAAATAACAGATGATCGTCACAACAGGAACCTTAACTTCAATATTAGTTTAGAGCTTAAACAAACCTGATTTTTATTTTTTGTGCCTAAATGTTCATTTGCAGCTATTGCTTGTTCATTTACTTGCCCAGCGCTCAAGGCCTTGCCTGACCGTTTCAGGTTTGCAGCACTTTGGGACAAATGTTGCCATTCCTCTTTACAGGGAAGCAGGTTTAAAGCCATAAGGTTTTTTAATCACCAGCTGCTGATCATGAGTGACAAACCATGACACAGAATACGTCTTGTTTGCCTGGGTCTTTCATTTAAAGGGAAGAACAAAAGCTGCTGATGGACTGATTTCTGTCCTTTTCTTCCTCCTTTCTTGTGAGAGAAGCAGTAGGTTCTAGACATCCTAAGCCCTTATGACAAAATGGTAATTCATCACGGTTCATTTCAGCCACATTTCTGTAATCATTTCATACTTTTAGCAGTAGAAAGGTAGATTAGGTGCATCCCTGGTGTTCTGAAATTGGAATTAGGGGCAAGAGGAAAATTACTTTCTTGGAGAGAAAATGTGTAAAGGGAATGCCCTCCTCTTCCTTTCCTTCTGCTTCTTCTTTTTTCCTTTTCCCTGCTTATTTTCTCTGCGGGTGTACAGCACCAGCAGCTGGCTGAGGCCAGATCTTCAAAATAACAGGGACTCTGAGGAGAAGAAAGGCCCAGAAAAACGGGAAAGGAAATATATTTTCCTTTGATCAGAATAGAGCAGGTTTGAGTTAGCAGAAAGGATTCTATGGACATCAGCAAGTTAATGCAAGAACTAAGGATTTCATGGTATTAATAGTTGAAGCAGTGGTGTTGCAGTCATAGTCTAAGCATGTAAAATAAACAAAGTTTTTAAAATGTTTTTCATCATGTCAGGAATATGTGGTTTTGTGTGTCTATTTTTCCAGCATTTTCAGCTGTTGAAGTAAAGTATGCTTCCTTCCCTTTCCAACCATGCTTCTCTTATGATCTTGAACTTCTGAAGAAATCATGTGAGAAGCTTTAAAACCTAATGTTTGTACAACACAAAATCAACAAACCATTAGTTCTGCTGCTCAAGTTTTCTATCCCTTACTTGGTATGCTGTTATAATGGTGTTACAGGGTACAAAGAGATATGAAGAGAAATGGAAAAATGTCTTGTTGAGCGGCTTGCTGGTGCTTAGTACTCCAAAGGTAAGCATGCCATTGAGAAGGGATTACAGGAGAAGGGGAAGAGTGCCCTTAACTGCTTGTGGAGCAGCAGGTTCCAGAAGAATTCCCTGTGCAGTGGTCTGCTTCATAGTGGAAACAACTTGCATGAAGTACAGGAACTGTATAAGGAAAAGGATTTTATTAGCATGGCAAAGAAATGACATAGGCTTGGCATAGTTGCTCCTAGGATGAAGCATGTAGAGCATTTGGAGTAAGAATCATCTAGATGAATGTTAATTCCTAACAGTTCATAAAGCACTGTCTTCTGTGTATATAGAGTTACTCAAAAAGCAGCAGTGTTTGGCTTCAATGAGTGAGTACTTTCTGATTCCCTCTTTTTTCCCCATACGATGCAAGAGGAGAGATGTTTATTACCAGAGATTACTAAACACTGTAGTGAATCTTTAACAGCATGGGAAGAGCGAACTGAGTAAATAGAGACTGGTTTAGATACTAACAAAACTGTGCAAGAAAAGTTGTAATGTTTGCATGGAAAGGAGATTTCTCTCTAGGTGAAGCAGGCAGACTAGCCTGATGCATCTATCAGACCCTACTGCCCAACAGTTTACTTTTTTTCTCCTTTGTTTTCTTTTCTCCAAGTGCTGGAAGTCTTACTTCTTCAGGGATTATAACTCTAGCGACATATATCCTATTCTCCTTTTTATTTATTTATTTATTTATTTTTGCACAACTCCATTTACTGCTGTTGTTTATTAGTTCCAGTTGTGTAACTTTATTAATCTGTAAATCAAACCACAACGTTTCTTTTTCAATAAAGGAATGGGAAATAAAGGGAAAGGGTCTCAACATGTAAATATTTGACAAGAGAAACAGATTGGTGTTCAGCATGAAAAAAGTTGTTAGGTTACAGCCCTCTCCTAGCAAGCATGAACACAAAACCTTTTTACATAAAGTAGTATCTTCTTGGCATTTGCAGCAGAGACGCTAAAGATATACTGGTGCCTGAACATTAACTTCTCTACACAGGAAATATTTCCAGGTTAGACTCCGTGGACTGCGAGATCTGCTAGTTTTAGGGGTGGGCACTTGTAATGTGGTCAGGCCTTTTTTGCCATCTCCATGAAAACAGGTCATTAACTTCTCAAGTTTAACAGGCAGAACCCAAGAATACATATTGTTGTTCTTGAGATCTATAGGCCCAGTATAACCTGTTTGTGCTTATGAGTCATTAGCATTCTGTTGCTTTTGCACACCATGTTCAGAGGCATCTGCCTCCTCCACAGCTATGTCTGCCTGTTTTGAGGCTCTGGTCTCTATGACTGTCAGTCTAACAACTTTTTTGAGTGTCGCAGTCGTTTTCTGCATTGGAATGAAAGTTAGCAGACAAAATCTCAGAGAGGTTTTCATAATACCTTAAACTTCACTGTCTTTTGTCTTTTTCATTAAATTCCTAATTCTGTCAGGAAGAAGACCAGTGCTAGTATCTTAGTTATAATAGCTTGCCATTATACCCTTACAAAAGCATCAGAACGATCAGCTGAAAGACATGGGGCATATGTGTACAATTCAGTACAAGCCTTGCTGTCTCCTTTTTTCTGTACACCATATGAAATCACTGTCCTGTGATGGAATTCAGCCACATGATCATTGATTCTTATGTTTCTGAGTAGAATTAAAAAATTATTCTGTCCTTTTTAAAGTGAGATTTTCTGCAAGTCCTAGTGAAGAACTGTTTCTAGCTTAAGCCGGTTCTCAACTCTTCTTCTGGCTTGACAATGCTTTACATATGTCAATAAAATGCTTTGTATATTTAATGTGTGGGCATTTATGTAATAGTATCCTGATGTTGCTAAAATTCATAAGCATCTAATAAATATACCAAACTCCTAGGAATTCTTGACATCCGTAGCAAATAAGCTGTACTGAGTTTTTTTTATAAAACTGAGAATTTCGGAAAGTAAAAGAAAGGCATAACAAATTACCTGAAATAAAAAGTAAGAGGTCTTCTCCTGTATAAGAAGGCTTGCCTGCTTAATTTGCCCAGTTTCAGAAACCAAACCTGCCCTGAACTTTTGATTCCTCTCCTCCTTAAAGGTCACACTGGATTTTCAACAGATGAAATTTCTCCTGTAATTGTCCAGAACTGGAGACTAATAATGTCTATATTGCAAAAAGGAATAAATGTAGTCAACTGAGAAGACAGGATCCGCTGAAGTATTCATCCAGTTTCCTGAACATTGTATAAGTGACGGTAATGGAATGAGAGGATCTGCTGGAAGCAGCAGATATTCCAGTCTGCACTACAGGACACAAGTCTTTGGAAGTCTATCAGCTGACTCTAGTTGATGTGGTTTTCAAATTTCTTTTTCAGTTTGGTTTTAAATGGGATGCAGTTTCAGTAGACATAGTTTGAATCACAAAAAAAAAAAAAAAAGTAAGAAGCTAAAAGGTAATATTGTAGTGAGAGAAGACAGATCTCTAGGAGCTTGAACTTTCCCAGTAACAGCTGTTGGTCTCTGCTGAATTTTTAAATTCTATTGTGTGATTTTTTTGAGGCAAAATTCCACGGAGCAACACAATAATAATTAAAAATGTCAAATTGAAGTTAAATTCAGTTTAGGATCATTTATGCTTGCAGTGCTAGTATAATTTCAAATATGTCACATGATCTAGTGATTGAATTGGTATTTTTCTATTCATCTATTAAGAATTTTCAAAGTTTATTTGAAATATGCCAGATTCTAAACATCTCCTGTGTGTTTTCCTTCAGTTTACTGTTACCTCATTTGGTCTATTTTTTGTACTTAAGGAAAGATGCCAATAAGTTTTGGAATATGACTGAGGGGAAAACTGGAGGTGGTGAGATAAAACTGCCAATATTCTGAACTTGGTCAAATTTCTGTTCTTTCAGAAGAATGAGCCTGATTTACAGTTTTAAAGGCCTGCAAACATTTTGTCTGATAAATTGACTGCTATCTTTTATGCACAGCAGGTAGAAATGTACACCTGGATATATGGATTGTGCACGTTTTTTCCATTTAAAGAACCATAAAGTTTTATAAAGCCCAGAAGAATTGATCTTTGGTTTATTCCTCTCTGTCTTTGTCTATCTCAGTCCTGTCTGTTAAGCAGTGCTCAGTATTGTCTGGTTCAGCCTGTCACATGCTTTCAGTCTTTTCATGAGTAATCTTTTCTATCTTCCGTACATTTTTGTCTGGTAGATGAAAGTAGCAAGGCTTGGAATGAGTTGTATTTTTTGTGATTGAGAAGGGATCACTAGCTTACTTGCTTGCGCATGCCTGAGTATTGGCAGGCAAAACCAATACAGTATTGCCATTTATTTAAGAAGCTACAGGATGTAACCTCCTGCTTTGAAAGCACATGCAATATTTTAATTAAAGTGTAATTTGTTTTATTTTCTTTTTTGTTTTCAAATGGTACTTGTTTTTGGAAATGCAGGGGCTTACTTTGCAAGAACAGGATCTTGGGTTTGGAAGCGAGCAGGTGAATTCATATATCCAATGTTAAGAAATTAGCATTCTTTGCATGGAAATCTGTCATTATGTGCTTAACTTGGCATCGCTGTGTTGAGTGGCAGAGTTGCAGCTATTTGACCTCTGTCTCTGACCGTTCCAGGGCCAGCACTTAGGGCCACATGTGAAGTGGCAGCTGGTGGCTGCAAAATCCAGGTGCTGGTGTCTGGAATGTATTTTTACAGCTGTGCCATCTGGGTCTTTGGACATTTTCTTTTATTGTGTCTTAGCCTGTCTTCACTTCTGGCGCTGGTGGACAGCCAAACTGCCTGTGGGATATTTGCTGGGTCAAACCACTGATGCTAGTCCCCTGTCATCCTCGGTGCCATTTGCGTTGAACCGCTCTTAAGTGAGAGTGATTTACTTCCAGTTATGCGTCAATAGCATCGTTTGAGAGAAACAGAGCAGTTGGTCTTGAAATTCAGGAAGACTACTGGGTATGTTTAATATTACATAAACATGATGTACTGTAGATTTTTTGCTCTGGAGATCACTTATAGGTCAGAAACAAAATCACCACCTTCTTATCTCAAAGTACATCACATAATTGTTTTATTTTATCACTTTATGATTTGACATTATCTGTGAAGCTTTTCCCAGAGCAGGTGGCAGTGTTTCCTTAGCACCAAGTGTTTAATCAGAAGAATAGAAGTATGCTGGGTTGTTAATGAAAAGAAAGATAATGTTTAAAAACATTCTTCTAATATAATAAAAAGAAATAATCATTAATTTGTTCATGGATAAGATTGTACCTAAAAAAGTAACAAATTAAAAAATCAAGGTTTTCTGTGATTTAAGTTGTTTTCTGGTTTTCCCCACTGTGTTGGGGAGTGTAGTTGTACTGTAAATATATTGCCTCAAAATTCAATGGGCTGCTATGACTTATATTGGCTGTGCAAATGTTCTCTGTCAAGAAAGTATGTAATTGGGAGAGTTGGACCAATTTAATTATTAAAAGAGAGTTTTTCTCAGAGAAGAGCTCTCACGTAAAGTAGTGGAAAATTGCCTGTATTATGCAGGGTAATATAAAGTTATATATTGGTGAGGTATCCAGATCAAGGCCCTCCTGTAAATTTTATGCTGCTCTACAAAANAAATTCAATGGGCTGCTATGACATGGAATTCTAAAATGTGCAAAAATTATGTGTTATATTGGCTGTGCAAATGTTCTCTGTCAAGAAAGTATGTAATTGGGAGAGTTGGACCAATTTAATTATTAAAAGAGAGTTTTTCTCAGAGAAGAGCTCTCACGTAAAGTAGTGGAAAATTGCCTGTATTATGCAGGGTAATATAAAGTTATATATTGGTGAGGTATCCAGATCAAGGCCCTCCTGTAAATTTTATGCTGCTCTACAAAAAACACCAAAGCTGCCATTGAGTAGCAGCATGGATCGTGCTCTGTCCCCGCTCTGAATCCCAGCGAGAGGAAGGGAAAAGCCACCTTTCACGGAGAAGGGGCTGAAGGCAACCCTGCTTGGTAGTGAAGTGCTGCTAACGCGCAGGACGGAGGGAACAGCGGAGCAAGCCGGTCCGCCCTGCACTGCCACCCTGACCTGCAGGACACTTCCTCGGGGTGAGAGAGAGGTCAGTTCATTTTGCAAACTCAACAAGCCATTCAATCCACAACTTGTTTGCTGTGACTGCCAAGGGTGCCAATTAGTGGCAGCTGTATTGGTGGGTTTTGTGGTGTGGACAGCTGGCTGCTAGGAGCTGAACTGAGACAATCCTCTCCTTCCACATGGAAGCAAGAAATTAAAAAGGAAGAAAGTAACACTTTTTTTTTTTCCTGAGTGATCAGTTTTATTTATTTTAATTTTGTCACCTTTTTTTTTTTCTTCCCAGCTTATTGGCGTTATATCAGTATGATATTCCCTCCAATGGAGCAACACTGCTTGTGACACATACTTTAGCACAGTATTCAGGATCGTCTTGCCTAGTCAGGGCATCCTCATTATCTTATCTAAGATGATGTGAAAATGAACTAGGTTAAGGAAGGAACTGGTAGTCCTGTAAGAGCTCCAAGAGCATAAGGAAAAACTTCAGTTGAAATATTTTGAAGTGAGAGAGAGAGAGAGCGCTGAGCTAGTGATTCAGTTCAGATCCTACTGACAGCCCAAAAGGACAATTAAATTATCTGACACTGTCTTCAGGCTCAGAAGAGAGGGCAAAGGCTGTAAGATGAACTACTCTGCTGTCCTTAGATAAAGTCTGTCTGGGTCATGTTTAGGTGTCTGCTGTGGTGAGGTTTCTTTTACTCTCTTTCTTCTCTAAGTTGGAAGTACTTTATCATTTCCTGCGCAAAGAAACGGAAAGTCTGATGTGTAAAAAGGTGCCTGAGTAGTAATGAGACGGATTTTTCCTGAAATCTTTGCATTTCAGATTTCAAAAGATTTTTTTTTTTTAAATCTTTAAAACACTCTGAAGGTGTTTTTTCAAAAGCATCCTTGACAGACCAAAGGAGTATACCATCTCAAAGCTGTCTGCTGTCTCAAATAGTAAGTAGAGGGGAACTGGATCATCAGACCTGTTTTAGCTTCTACAGTGATGTAGCTTAAGTAGAAACCATGAAAATAGTTCTTTTTGGAACTTGGCAACCACACAGTAAAAAGTAATAAATAAGTGAAGTATGTATGACCTCATCTATAGGAACCCTATAAACTGTAGCAGCTCCTTTAAGTTGTTCTGTTGCCAAAGAACACATTTCAGACTTCATCTTGTATATGAGTAGGATTTGCAAAGACTTTACTGTTATTCAGTAAAATACCATTTCTTTCACTGGCTACATCTCAGCCCTGCTGAAATATAATGCCTTGAGGCTGCCTATGTGGTAATTTTCACTGCTTCCATTTTGTACAGTCAGTCTGTAGCTGGAAAAATATATATCTTGAAAAACTATTATGGTTGTTTTCACTAACTTTTGTAATGCATACAGCTGCTTTGTGTTGTCACCCTTGCTTATGCAAGATTTGTTTCCAGCGAACAGATGACCTTTTCATGACTGCTTCAGCCTTCCATAGTACCTGTGTTCAAGATTCAAAGGGGAGTCCAGTTGTAGGATGTAGTGTCATCCAGAAAGCATTCTCTCTACATGTGCATGTGCATATATATGTGTCCATCTGTAGACAGGGGTATTATGAAATGAGAATTTATGTCCATAATCCTAACAAAAAGGGAGTTTCAAACCTGGGTGCTCCAACTGGTCAGGGTGTGGTTGGCTGCCCCATAATTTGCTTCCCTATTGTATTAAATGGGATGCACAATGGTGCTGTGTGTTTTTCTTCAGCAAAATACTGTTCTTCATGTTCAGGCCTATATCGTATAGTATCCTGCTTCTCTCTCATCACCTCATTTCTCTTTTATAAGATCTTACAGTGCTTTCTTGTCTCCTCCATACTGATGGTAATTTGAAATCATTGGCCCAAGTTCTTTGTAGGTTTATGATCAGACCTGGCAAGACGTTAGCTACTCTTTTCACGTGGTGAGTCTCCCACTAAGATTAATGAGCCTGTCAACTGGGGATTTGGAGGCAATACTAGCTCAAAGGTCTGCTTCCTGGCTCTTCATCATCACCTCACCGGTGCAGCTAAAGATCATCTCTCTTTCAGAAATATTGCCTGCCCCAGAAAACTTAAATATTTTGCAGGAGAAAAAGTATACCCGAAGTTAGACAGCACTTGATTCTCTTTTGTTCATAGGTGAACATCTCTCCATTGACATAATGTCAGTTTTAACTAGGGAAGGGTTAAATAAATGCCTTGTTAAGTAATACTTAATGATTTTTTATTTTATGGGACACTGTCATACTTCTGTAGTTAAAATTAACATCCGAATTATATTGCTTGTTCTTTGAAGACTGTATGTAGCATAGCAACAGTGTTTAACCAGTAACTATTTCATAGAAACCAAGAAAGCTAGGTCTGTTGTGAATACTTGTATATTTGCTAAAGGGGCGACTTCAGATCCATTTCAGAGCAAAAAGATGTCAGTAAATCAAGGAATGTCAAAAACCAGTATGTTATGATAGTACACCTATTTTTCCATGTTTTCTGCGTTTGGGACAGGAACTGGAGCAAAGGAAAGACAAAAGCAAGAGGACATTTGAAAGTGTTGCTTCTAGTAAGGCATGTTGTAGAATATTTGATTTCCTACTTTGTTTATTTGGTTAATATTTGAAGTAATTTCATTTTCTTTTTGATTAAGGATTTACTTTAGGAAAGAAGTATTTTGTCTGGTCTTGATGTTGGTTTAGTATAGTTTCAAACTGCCGACAGAGGTTATTTTCTGGGTTCCTTCAGTCTTTAGCACTCTTCTTGGTATAGTGTGGCAGTTAATAGTAGGTATCGTGGTGAGTGTTTTGTGCTGTAGAAAGCTGTTTACTGAGAATCTGACTGAAAACAGCAACTTTCATATAGTTAACCAAGCAGGAGTTATTGAAAACTTCAATTATGTAATGTGGTTAGATAAAAAGATGTAAATGTTAATACGTCTGTGTTAAATACTGCAATCCATCTCTTTTGTACTAATATGAAATTAAATTATCTGAATCTATAAAAATGTAAATGCATGCTACATTTTGATCTGATCTGATTCATAAACCTGGAAAAAAAAAAAGTAAATCTGAACAGACACATAACTTTATTTCAAACATTATCTGTAGTCTGGCTTAAGAGTAACAAGTACACTGTGCCTTTAGATAGGTACTTTTGATTATCTTAGACCCATAGATAGTTTTAGAAAGTGGTGTAACAGCAGCTGAGGGATAATTTGGATGTTTTGAAATAAGGTCTTGTGTAAAGCTGACTGCACTCAAAAAACGCAGGTGTTTTCATCTGACATGTAAAAAGTTGGACTGGGTAAGTGGAAGTGTGAAAGTTAGAATGGGACAGGGTCTGCTCTTTAGCAAAACATACCTTCAACAGGCAGCAGCTGCACAGTTGTCAGCTGAGAATATAGAGTTGGGGCCTGGGCACCTGTAAACGCAGAAAATGCACAGAAGAAAAAGATGACTAGAAAACCCCACTTTTGAAATTCACATATTTCCAACTTCTGACTCGCAGCCCAGGTACCACGGATCAGATGGATTAGGTTGTATTTGCATAAGAAGGAAATAAGGCAGATAGAAAAAGCTGGGGTGTGTTTTTAGTACATCTGTCTCCAACAAAATCTGATTGTGGAAAGGACTGGGTCAGCGTGCATGGAAGGAGTGAACAATAATAATAATAAAAAAAAGCAGTTTCTTTGTAAGTGGGGTGGTCCCTTTAGCTCATGCATTAGTGGTTGCACTACAGAAGACTAGTAATTTATTGATGCAGATGGCTATGTAAAGTGCATGCAATTTGTGAGAGGGCTTGACCCTTGACTGATGGGCCATATGTTGCAAAGCCCCAGAGGCATCATTTGACTGAGTTCTCTTCCTCTCTCTGTCTCTGCACCTATGGTCATTGTTCAATCACCACATATTGAACTATAGACTTACTAACTCCCCCAATAAATCTCCAACTAATGGCTCACAAAGGCTATAACTTAACCCTTTACATACACAAGAGCACATAATTTTGCATTGAATTGTTCACACTCATTGAAATAAATATTACATGACCTAGCTAGTTATCAAGGACCAAGATGTCATAAAATATGACCACCTGCAGGCTTGTCACTGTCTGGATAAACCAAATTCACTTTGAGCAGTCTCAAGCCTTAATGATGTGTCTGTGTTATCATTGAGAACTATGTTGTACATTCAGTTGTACATTACTGTTCAGTTGCATTTCTAAAATACCACTGCTGAAACACAGTGAAGTATCGAATGTTTCTAATTAACTACCTTATCTTGGCTGCTACTGTTTTTATATTCTGATAGGGTTAATAGTATGTTCTTCATGGCCTAGGCATAGGTCTCCAGTTGCATGGAGAGATTTGACAGACACCTTTATCCCGGTAGGAAGTCTTTCCAATAATCTGTTAAAGTATATCAACATTTTTCTCTCATACAAAATCCTTTCTTAAGAACAGTTAATGTATTCATGAGCAGTATAATTACAGCTGCAATTGATTTCATAAACTACCCTTTATTCCTTAGACTGTAAGATGCTATAAGTCACTCCTAAGCTAGACTTGACAAGTGGGGGGTCTAAATTGTTGTGTGCTGTAGGGAGCTGTAGGCTGCTGTTTAACAAAGCAGCCCTGTTAGAAAGTTGCTTGTTGCCATTAAGCTATTTTTATATAAGAAGCAGAATAAGCTATACAAAGCAAGACCCAGCGGTGAAGTCTATAAAAGATTAGTACTGATACAACTTTTTTAAATCTTAAGAAGTGACCCCATACACATAGCTAATGTAGTTATGACATTTCAACCTTAAAATGTAGACTTGAAATTAGACAGTCTGCAAATTTCTGGTAAGTTCAAATAACCCAGGAACAAAACAGTTCCAGGTGGATAATGACTATTCTTCTTTCACTGCCAAGCGGTGCGGAGTGAGACTTTTGCTCAGTGGAAGTCACTGGGAGTTTTACGGTTGCCCGCAAGGTCATGATTTTACCTAGAGAGAGCTGCAGCATGTGTAGGTGAAGGGGTATTATTATTATTATTATTTTTACACTGATAAAACCTTTTGTGGTAATTTCATGTGAGAAGCGTTTTCTAACTCTCCCAAGTTTGTTCTGGCAGAATTCCGATCAATAGTGGGATTTTGTGTGAATAAGCACTGTGACAGTGCTTAAACAGCACTTGGTTATGTTTTTATATATTTCTATGCTTAGAAAAGCTATGAAAACTTTATTTCACTTAGGCAGTTGCTGTTCTGTAGCTTAAAGTATGTGTTCAGGTTTTGTACATGATTTTTTTGAGGTAGAAAATGGAAAAAAAATCAGAGCAATTTTGAGTTCTTGTGTAGTCAATCTGAACTCCTGGCTATGGTATGAAGAAAGTCAATGCATGGTGAGCTTATGTAAATGAATAAATTCATTGCTTCCTTTCTTAAAACTGCTTCCTTAGCGGTTTGTGATGCGGTTAGAAAGTGAGGTTGTTTCAGCACAAATCACATGCATTAATCATGCACGTATTTGTTTCCAGTCATTTGTATTAAGACCTGTAGGTTTAGGGGTTTTATGCATATGGATTCTTTTTCTGGATTGTAGGCTTTGCACCATTGTTGTATTACTAGTCTTCAGGCTTGAAGTATTCCATGTAACCAGAAGCCACTGATAAGCATTCCCTCCTGAGGTTATTATTTCACAGTTAAAGTGATGATATTGAAAACATTGATGGCAGTGGGATTTGCAAGGTCAAAGGTCTTTACCATTGGTTAAAATACCAGAAGCAGTTGAAAACATCAGTTTTCAAATTTCCTACGTACATTAGTCCCCATGGAAAATGTGCGTTTGGGTTTCGGTATATGTTCTGAATGAACTGGGCTAGGCTATAATTTAATGTGCATTTTATATAGCATCGTCCAGAATTTGTTCTGCATTCCAGCTCAGGTGTCCCTGGTGTGATTGAATACCTAACCAAGTTTCGGTAGTGACCACCTCTGTTCAAATTGAGTAGACTTTATACCCCTCACATATCCACTCAAATCATGCAGACTAGTCAGTCCTATTCAAAATAAACAAGTGGGTTAGAGTCTCTTTTATTTGGGAGTGCAGTATAAGGAACGTATTGAGTGGCTTCTAGCTAAAACAAACTGGACATAACTGTAGGGAAGCATTACAGTCTTATGCAGCTTGATCATCAATCACTTTACAGTAGTATTTCTGAAAAACCTCAGTGTCAACAAAAAGTCTAGAACTGACCAATGTGAAATTCTACATTG
>VXAL01006917.1:88335-152855 GCA_013399475.1 Chauna torquata | reverse complement strand
GGTTTCATTTGACCTTCGTACATGGAGCTGTCAGCATAATAGACTAAATATTTACTGAAGTCTTCAGTGATGAGTATTTGAACAGTGCTGCTTTGTCTTCTCACAATACCAAAGAATAGGAATATAAAAAAGGAAGAAATAATGTACTAAATACTGACACTTTATACCAAATACTAAACAATCTAGGAAGTGTCAGAGAAAATGTTCTCTTTGGGTGTTTTTTTGTTTGTTTTTGTTTTGTTTGTTTGTTTTTGTTTGGTTGGGGTTTTGTTTGTTTTTGATGGAGGGGGTGTTGTATGTTTTATCATTCTGGTTGGAAAGGGAGGGTGGAAAAGGAAAGAAGGAAAAAAACCTTACTAGCTTAAAGAGATCTTTTAAAAGGGGGGAAAAAAAGTAACGACTTAGTTTCACTGGGCTTAGGCTACGTTTGGTACTTCACTGGAAAATAAAATGAGGGCATCTGCAAATCAAAAAAAAAAAGTTTAAAACTATTCCTTTAATTAAACACAGAATTACCTTGTAAGACATTGCTGTTTAGGGCATCCTTTTCCTCGAGAGACTGGTGGGAATGAGAGACACTGTTACAGCAAAGTGCTAGTGCCTGGTGTTTAGCCATACTCTGGCCAAGTCAGTCTGTGACATAACTGTACCCTCAGGAAGCGATTACTTTTCTTGCATGAATTACTCATACCTTCCAGGATAGTGGGTGAAATGCTATCTGTAGTAAAAGATTGTGCTTCTACTCTAATGGAAAGCGTTTGCCAGTTTGCAGCTCTTCTCTATAAGCTACGATGTCTCTTACTGTTTTTCCTCATTCTCAAAAGGACAAGAATATAAACTAAGCTTTAGTGAACTATTATTGCCTTTCCGTCTCCCTTTATATGGAAAGTGATTGAGATATAATCACCACCTGGTGATTGTTTTTATAATGGATAAAATTTGTCATTTGCATTTGGCTAGGTTTCGGTATTATTATTCAGTGTATGTCACATTAGCTGTTAAGGTGATATGTGACTTTTAAATACCTGAGATACACAGAGGTTGGTGATATAACAGTCTGTAAGTAGGACAGCACTTCTGGTTTCCCTTGATGCTTTGTATCTCAAGTGATAATGCAAATTAAAGCATGCCTCAGTGCCGTGGGAGGAAATCTGAGATCCTAAACAACAATAACAACCCTTTTGTGATGCAGGTGTGATTGGAGAGATTGGAAGGCACAAAATAAGGGGGGAGCCTGTTATTTCCTCTTGAGAAAGAGAGATTTGCAGTCTTTCAAACAGCAACTTGCCCAGATTTCACTGTCCTGTCAGTACTTTGGAGTGTCATTCTAGAAATGACTGCAGTTCAGATGTGGTAACTAAGTGCTTTGATATCTCTGTTCATCCTTTGCAGATCATAATCCATTTTCCTCCTCAGATCACCTCAGACTGCGATGTAAATCAGCATAATTTATATTCACCGTTCAGAAGAGGGTCTGGATGTGATATTGTTATAATATGATGATGATGTGATAATGATATTATTACAAATGTTAAGGAATCTGGTTAAGTAACGTGATCTTTCTATTTTGCATTTATTTGAAAGGCTTGCTAGTGAGAATGTTAAGTGTTTTTTTGTGAAGCTATTGTTGTTCCAACAGCTTCTTAAAATANCTGAGATCAAACATGTGACTACAGAACTGGTCAAGCATAAAATTGTTTCTCGGTATTGTGGGAGATGGTTCAAATGGCAGCAAAATCAAGCAAATTGCTGTGAAGACTTTTTAAGTGGTGCTCAGAGACATGCAATAGCTCCAAATCATGAAGATAACACATACAAGTATATGTAGTGCTTGCCTGATATACTGTTAATATTAATAAGCACTGTCTGATCAGGGCCCATGTACAATACCTGTGGACATTGCCACAAGTGGAAAAACTGGTATGGATCTTATGCCTTATGGCAACTGCCACTGACAAGCAATTAGAGTTCATTATGACTGTGCTTATGCTGTGCTAATTAACATTCCTGTTTGTGCTGTTTTCCTTGTTTGACCATGTGACAGCCACAGGCCTGATGATCTCCGTGAATAATCAGCTGAGGAATTACTAAATGCAGTAGAATTTATAAAAAATGCATTCAGACACATAATGTGATTGCATCTTCTGGCAAACAGTATAAGCAAGACTGAATTTACACAGGAATCCCTGTGAAAGAACAGTAGGAACTGCATAGGGAGGCTAGAAGAGAATAATCTTGAACTTGCTCACGCCCATGTGGCTTGCTGTATTTCTGTCTACAAAGACAAGTTCCAGTGATCAGATTGTAAGCCAGCATATGATTCAATATATGAGGAGTTATTTAGTTTGGTGTGCTAAACAAGCTTTACTACTCACAGACTGACCTCTCTCTTCTTCAGACAAAGAGAAAGGTGCTGTTAAACTAAATGTTTTGTCTTACATTCACCAAAAAGAAATCAACTTTTCTCTTCTGGGTCTTGTTGCTTCCGGTTTTGAATGGGGACCTTGCAAGTCCTAAAATCATCCCTACAAGTACTGTGGCTCTGGTCAAACTGTGTCCTGGATCTTCTCTAATGAATCCCCGACAACAAGTTGTATGTTGTAAAGGTCTGGAAGAAGATAGTATGCAAGGCTTGGGGGCTGAAAACTAAATAGGTAGATGGACAAAGTTTGAGTCGTTTCTGCTCAGGTGTAATGTTTTTCATACATTTTCTGAATGAGAACTATTTTTCATTAACATTTTGCAAGTTTATTTTCCCTCCAAGGGACTGGTTGAATGCAGTGTTTGCTGTGGCCAGAGACTGAGGAAGGACAGGTAGCGTGGCTCAGTCGTGTTACAGTCAGATGGTGGCCAATTACCTCTTCATGCTGATGTCCAGGGCAGAAGCTCTCGAATGTGTGAAGCATTTCCTGAGCAGGGTAATGCACTGCCTGTTGGCCATAACAGATAGTTTGGCAGTTTTATGGCTGGTATCAAATTGAATACATTAAGTCTTGAAAACACATTTTCATTTGGGTTCCTGAAAAGGCAAAAGATATTGAATGGTTCTGAAGGAGAACAAAAGACCCATTATGTTAGGGTCTTATGTGCCTCATATATTGCCTTTCTTCATTATTCATGCTTACATTAGTGACAAATATGTCAAGGTGGAAGTTACCTATCTTTATTTTACTTTTTGTTCAGTTGCTAAGTGCAAGGTCTCTGGCAAAGGACAGTATTATGAATAATGTATGAGAACAACCTGAGGATGCTATGCTTTGAAACGACTGTAGTGGGAAGGTTAGTGGATCATTCAGAGTGCAGTTATCTTTGACATACAAAAGTAGTTTACTGCATATGTAAGTAGGGAGGGGAAGGAATTCTCAAATATATCTGCTGTCGTGGCAAAGTAATGGAGAAAGCAGGGACTGTGTAAAATGCAAGTGATGACACTTTTTCCTCTGCCGCTTTCTCTCTGACTTCTCTCCTTAAATTGCATGTAGAGTTAGTTGGGAATATTCTGACAGAATAGTTCTTCAGAAAATACTGAAACAATTTGGTTTCAAGAAACTCGCTGAAACACAAGTGAGGTCCTGGCCTAGTTTTCTGCCATTTTGCCTGGGGCTGGTAGGGAACCTGGATCACTGTATTCATCTCTGCTGCGCTGTTAGCTTGTGGATCCACAAGCCAGCAGCTTCCGTGGCTCCTTTTTCAGAGTAGGAGCATGGAAGCCTGAGGATCTTGTGACAGGCATTGCTGAAGTTCACACTTTGCAGCAGAGAGCTCATACGTGTTTCAAAATCCAGGTTGAAACTTGGGACAGTAAGTATTTCTGGAGTCTTGACTTCATGGGCTGACCTTTGGAGGCAGGGGACAATGGCAGTACGTTCCCAGAGTTTCTGGGAGCAGGAACATCAGCAACTCTCTTTTGGAAAAATGAAGACTTTTGGTTTAAAACTAATAGTAGCTTTATGATATTAAAACTTCCGGAAAAAGAAGATGGGCTTTGCCTTGTATTATATGCTTCTACAATGCTGGTTAGGTTACCAGATTTCATGGTCTTCTCATGAGCCTTCAAGCACTTTCAGAAATATCATTTAAAACTTTTGCAAGATCTTTCCAGTTCTGTTAGGACTGTCCATAATTTCTGGAGAATTAAATGAATCTGAGCAACAGCTGTTATCTGTTAGTTGTTTCCTCACCCTGGAAGTGCTATTGGCATCACTAATCACTACCCAACTCCTTTTTTTTTTTTTCTGGGAAAGTAGTATTAGGTGCTTTGTATGAAAAATGATCAACGTTGGATAATTTGAGAATTACACAGAACTATTTGAAGAGGTAATGAAAGGTAAGAAACAAAAATATTCAATGTTTGAGGGAGAACAGCACAAGTGACAGCAGAGAGAACATTTAAAATAATGAAATGGATGGATGAATGCAGAGAACTCAAGAGTAGCCTAGGCACAGGAGACAGCAGAGGAAAGAGGAAGTAAGCACAGAGATAAAAGACTGCAAGGCAGCAGTATCAATGAAATGGAAAATGGAGATTAAGGAAAGGATAAGCAGAGGAAAATAAGAGTGAGAAAAAAGAAAACAATACAAAGCTAAACATGAGCTAGGAGGAAGTATTAAGAAGGAGAAAATTAAACAAAAAGCAAGTACGGGGCGGGGGAAGCATTAAAAAGGGAAATGATAAGTGTAGTACTAAGAAGCCTATTCCTTTTGTCTTTAATGAGCAGTCAAAACCTCTTTTTTTCTTTCAGTCTGTGACTGCACAGGGGAGGTTTCGACAGCCTTTGATGAAGCAGGATGCAGAGGCTGGAAGTCTGTGAGCCCTGGGAGGAGAGGGCTCACTGTAGGCTACTCTGCACTTTGCTGCTGTGAGAACCTGAGAAACTGATATACAGCACAAATTTTTAATTTTTAGGAAATGGCTCAGGGCAATCCATCCTGTGATTGCATGGTGCTTGGGATCCTGCTGGAGTTGTCTCAAGTGTATGTGCAGAGGATATTAGTAGCAGAGAAAATACTTAATACTGTCTTTGTAATTGGGAGTATTAATTTTATGATGTTCTTTGGCTAAAAGTGAGGATGAATGTAGTGTATGTCACAGGAGGGATAAGGAGGAGGTTTTGTGGGAGGATAGAAGTCGTGCAGTTAGTGTTACTGTAGTGAGAGATTCTTCAGCTTAAAACTTCATCAGAACAAAAAGGAGGTCTCCTCCTCAGTTGTTTGTTTCTTTGTTTTGTTTTGAGACCTAGTGTCTCCAACACCTCATTGCCACATCCAGCTCATGTAGCAGACTGGGGCAGCTGCAGGCCTTAAAAGCGTTAAGGTATGCTTTTAACCCAAGCATCTGTAAAGTGTAGGGCTACGGCATACAGGAAATGTTCAGCCAGTTGTGATAACAATTTTATATAGAAGATTGACTTTACCATTTTAGTTAGATACAAATGGATACACACAAAAAGGAAGTAGTGATGCTCCGGCAGAAACTTCTTTTAGATATTAAAAGACCAAATCTGAAAGATGTCACACGTTATCTGCAGAATACATGAGTCAGAATACATGAGTCAAGCAAGAGTGTATATAACCTCATAGGCCCTTGCCCAAAACAGAGGAAAACTTCCTTGAATTTCACTGAAATTGGTCTCTCGGTAGGTACTAATATAACTATCTCACCTTGAGTACACACAAATGTACATCGGTATGTTGTACATTTCTTGTGATGCCATTCAATATGAGAATAGTTTTTACCTTTAGATCTCAAGTTTAAAGTAAAAATAAATAAAAAAACTACTATAGTTCACAGCACAAAACAATAAATGTATGAAATGGTCAACTACAGAAGGTAGATAGTGGGGCCACTGCCAGGGAAACATTTAGATAAATCTGCTTTAATCTCCTTGAATAATTCAGGTATAGATGCATGAAATAAATGAGAATTTGTAGTACAGTTTGGTCTTGCTTATGATATAGTATCTGTCCAGGTGAACGGATTGCTGAAAGGGGAAAACGTATGCAATGCCTGTTTTGTGTCCTCACACTCCTTCCTTATCCCAGTTTAAATAATATTTCTCCAGTTAGACCTATAAATTGTGTACCTCATTAAGCATAGGATCCAACAATGCACATATGCCACCAGTGTCCACTTTCCTTCAGAGATTTAGGGTGATGAGAAGATAAAAGGTCTGCCTACCAGATGGAGCTTGTCAGATTAGCAATTGGAGCAGTGTAAATACCACTGTCATATTGTGTTTTTCTTTTCCTTTCCTTTTTTTTTTTCCTTGAGACACAAAGGAATCCCTTTAAAGCACATGTGCATATTTTATGGNAGGTTGCTGGTGGTTGTGGTGGTTGTACCACTAGCAGAGTAGCCGTTGCCTTCGGGCACTTTCCTGCTTTCTTTGTAATAAGGAACATTAGCAACCAGTGGCTCAGGAAAGGCAGAGTCAAATAAGTCTCTTGGGGACAAGTAGGCCACATGAAGTGAGAGCCATTAGACAAAGCAATGAGATTACTGCTCCAGAAAGGGTTTACCACATATATTACCACATAGATTTTACAAGGCTGCCAGCTCACTCAACTTACAAATGTCAAGCATGATTTAAAAGGTTATTATACTATCAAGAGCGAAAGAGGATGATTTTCCATCACTGAAATTTCTGTTTCATTCTGTTGCACATACTGCATCTTGTGGGGTCCAATATAGCCAAATAACCCGCTTTTATCTTTAATAAGTGTTTTATGTCCCTCAAATTGGAAAAAACATTTTCACTTTATTTGTATTAGAAAATTTGATCTGCTCTCATCACATAACAGTCTGATAAACATTGCATGTAAGTCAAGTATTGGGAATTTGAAGACTTGTCCTTTAGAATGACTGTATTTGTATGTTGTATGTTGGAAAGGGCACACATATCATTAAGTACTGTGAAATTGAAGTGATCTATTTTAGAAGCAGTATGTGCTTTTCCAATACATTGTAAAGCAGTAGGGCTGTTTAAATAGGTTCAAAAACTTAGATATGCACGTCTGTATTTAGTTTAGTAAATTATTTGGAGGTTTTTATTGTAACTGATTTTTAAAGCAAAACAGATTTTTCTTTTTCCAGTTTATACACACACACACACACACACACACACACACACACCCCGCCTCCAGCTTAACAGGGACCTCTGTTGGGTTATGTGTTTAATTGTATTCTATAGCCAGACATCAATTTTAAGCAATTGCTTCGGTACTAGCTACCTGGTATCATATTTAGCTTCCCAATTAGAATTAGAATTGAAACTTAATAAGTACTGGCTGTTTTGTACCCAGTTACTTTATGGCTTCCAGCAGTGTTGCTCAATTACATGATACAATGCATCCTTACTTCAATTTTTTACCCACCTAGAATCCTTTGCAATTTGGAACAAAAGCTGATTTGTCTGATCTGGATATTTAAAGTGAAACCTTTATTCTTTGTCTGCTTTCTCCTTCTGAGGCATCTTATTTCAGCTTCTCTAAAACAGCGATGATTTCTCGATGAACAGCTTTGCTTTCTGCATGCACAAATCATCCCCATTCCCACTCATTCTGTGTATAAATCTGTAAAACATAATATAGCTAGCCTGTAATCTTCAGCAGGCTCCAATTGCATTGGAGCTGGTAAAGAATGATGCTATTTGCTCGAGTTTGGGGCAGGGGGTTTTCGTCATTGATATTCAGATAATACAGATTTTTTTTCCTTTGTTTTAGTACTAAAGCATCACATTTAATACTCTGAATTCACACAGGTGTGTATGTATCAAGATTAAATTAAAACACTTAGAAAAAGCTTACTGCTGAATTTCTGCATGAAAGGCAGTGCTGAATTATTCCAAAATCAGCATGTCTGTTATCTTCATCTGTCACTGAAAGTTTGGGAGTCTTCATGGTGCAGTGGGCAAACTGCCTAAGTTAAAAAGGAAGCAATCTTGACAGAAATAGGAAAAATCACCAGATTTCCCATAGAGAAACAGTAGTAAATGATTTTTCCCATCACCATTTTTCTACAAAAATTATTAAAAAAAAAAAAGTTTCAGATATTAAAAAATATTTTTTCATACCTCTGGAGAGAAATACATTGTCTTTATGAACAAAATGGTTTACATTACGCAGTGCGTCAGTGATCTGGAAAAATCCACGGACTTCATTCCTGTTAGAAGTTGATATGAAAACAAAAAACAGCAAGGTGAAGATAAATTAGGACCGCAGGAATGAGCTAAGTGCTCTATTTTATCCTGGTTCATTGATGTCGAATTCAAGTGGCATAAACATGGAAACCTATTTAAAAGATTGCTTGCAAGATATAAATTGCCTGCTTCATTTTGCTCGGGTGCAGAGAACATAACTAGTTGAATAATAATGATATTTTTGCACGTGTATAACACTTTTGTCAGAGTAGAGCAAAGCACATTGCAAACATCATCACGTGAACTTTGTTAGCTTGTAAATAAGATCTCAACTTTATAGACTGTGATAGGAGGACAAAGGAGGAAAATGCCAGTAATGTTTTGTGGCAGAGCTTGAGAAAGAGCCCAGGAGTCCTGATCCTCAACTTCCCAGTGAACCATTAGAAATTATGCAGGTGTGACCACCTTTCATGACATAGCCCCTGCCACGTGACTCCAAGGTAGGCGTTATGCCTGAAGTACAAAGGGAAATATTTTTAACAAAGACAGACTTGTTGTTTTGCGTAGCTTGTAAGTGGGTATATTTCTCAAACTACATTAAGAATTGCATGGTTAACTTTCCTTTCCTTTAAAGGGAAAGCATCAAATAATAAGAAATTAAAATATTCTCAGAAGGCTAAAAGATCTCACGAAGAACAGACAGTTCATATTTGTTTTAAGAGAGCAAAATTCATTTTTCTTTTAACAGGGCAACTATGCTTGAAGATAATTTGTTTATTGATAGGGGGGAAAAAAAAAGCAAAAAATAATCGCTGATAATTTATGCTTCTTCTCCGTTCCCCAACAAACGGGGGAAAGACCAAACCATTCTCCCAGATTAAGGGAGAGAGCAACAGGGTTGTCTCAGTGGTGGTGATGCAGCGACAGCCTGAGCCCTCTCAGGATAACCTTTGTATGCAATTCCACTGGAAGGAGAAAGAACAAAAATAAGAACCAACATGTGGCATGATGGACCTTGCTGCATTTTAGATTGCTTCACTGGCAGTTGTCTGTTAGTTTTCTGTTACGTATTTGTTTTTTGGGAGGAAGACGGAGCCTTCTGAATTTTTCTGAGGTGGTGGTGATAATCCAAAGACAGGAAAGTAGAGCAGACAGCAGTCTGGCCCAAGTGCTCGGATATGGGGGAAGATGCAACAGGAGTCAGTTTAATACGTTTCCTGAAAAATGCTTCTTTTCTGTTTTCTGTAGTTGTTTGTCCTTTTATATGAACACTTACCATGAGCGCTCTGCAGCAGTTTGTTGCATGATGCTGGAGATCTGATCCCAGTTGCAACCCTTGGGTACTGCTTCAGCAGAAACAGCAGTGAAGATTTTGTTTGTCAGTTTTCCCTTTGCTTTTAATTGGATCTGTCAACCCCCTTTTAACTGGAATTGACTTCAGAAGTGGTGTAGTTAGGTGACTCTGTATGGTCAATAGCTTCAAGGAATAGATTCTTAGATGAAGACTGGTAACATTCATTGCTTGGCATTTTTGCTTAGCACACACTTCTGCAAATAAAACTGAACTTTACTGTTTGTGTATTCTGGTTGTAGCAATTTCTTTGTATAAACTCAAAGAAGAACATTAATATAGTATCTGTATATTCTGTGTACTACTTTCCAGACATTTGAAACTTTGTTTCTCCAAATTTGTTTTCCGTCAGGAATTGCCATATGTTTAGGGAAAAGAGACTGGGAGATCAGTGGAAGAAAGGGGGGAAATTAAAAATTACAGTTGGGGAGTGTGCTACCTTGCAGGGCTGCTTTTAACTGTTACTTGTAATACAGCAATTACTGGAATCAGTTTCTATTCTTTTTGAAATCCATTTTCATGCTTGCCTGTATTTATTGATCTGTGCCGACTCACCTTTTTAAAAATATTTATGTATTTTACATCAGTAATATGCATTCTTTTATGGATACTTTTAAACAGCCTGTGACCAGACCTTGATTCTGCTGAAATAAATTACAGAACTCCCACCGGTGCCAGCTGAACTTGGCATTTTACTCATCATTAATCCCAGCATCCTCTGTGGTGAGAATGGTTACTGCTGAAACTTCTTGGCCCATCAGCTGAGTTCCCTGCTTCCTCTAGTACTGGTATGCTTGTTTCACAGGCAGTGTGCGCTAAGCTAGTCCTCTGAAATGCTTTTGCTTATAAATCACTTCCCCCCCCACAAAAAAAGGCAGTTCTTGTGTCTCAAGAATCTCTTGTAAACAGCAAGACAGGTGAGAGGATAGGTTAGATTTTTTGAGAGTTTTAGATACCTAACATCTCTGTGATTTAAATGAGAGCAGACATCTTGGTAGGAGATGTGTACATAATGAGTCTTGTGGATACGGGCGTAGCTTCCTTCTGTAGTGCTGCATTATACCTTACTGCATTTTTCCATCTCTTAAAAGACACTTGAGTGGGATTCAGTTACCTAAATGTAGGCATCTAGTGGCACATCCCAGGATGTTGTTCTCCAGTTGCTGCTCTAGCAATGCAAGAGCCTGTTGCAGATCCTCACTTTTCAGCCAGCCCTGTCCTCTGGAAATGTTGCAGGTAGGCAGGGAGCTAACCATGTCGTGGAAGCGAGTCCCATCATTTTGGGGGATGAAACTCTAGATTCCAGACCCATACACTGAGGTATCTAGCTGCAAGTGGCAATGTGGGAACTAGATGTCCAAGTGCCCATTCAAAACAATGCAGACCTAGTCTATGCAGATAGTGGATTCAGGGACCTACTCAGTCTGTCCTGGCATTCTCCCAGTGCCACAAATTTTATTGACCACATCTTCACTGCCCTGTGTTTAGAGATTAGGCATCTACCTCATGTGTTGCCACCTGCAACGTTTTGCTGTCCACGAAGGGAAGCTGAACCCCATTCTTAATTACTTTATCACAGTCCATTTGGGTGAAATGGAAATCACACAGCTCTACCAGGGGACCTAAACTGTTTTTAGGAAACCTTTTGTTGTGAATGGTGATATAAGAAAAGGAAAAATACAAGGATGACTTTCTGATCTCTGATGGAATTTGAAGAAATATTAATTAGGAGTCAGTGCATTGGCTTTTGAAATGAGACTATCAGGTGGAAAAGTAAATATCAATATGGAACTTCTGTTGGCATTTTTGCACATGGCTTTTAGTTGAGCTCAGTTTTTTAGATTTTGTCTGGAGCTAAACATGAGAAAGGACTACAGAGTATGCATGTTAGTGTTGGTGTGGAAGCCTGAGAGTTTGTTTGGCTGTAGATGTACAGGAAACATTTCAAGATGATCTGGAGAAATTTTTTGGCTTTAGAGAGACTGTTGAGGGAAGACTTTGTGTAACTCTAGAAAGTTATTGACAAAGTAGAGAGAGCTCAGCAAGGAGCAGCATAAATTAAAGGGCTAAAAGTTCTAATTTGTTATGAATGATTGTGTTAAATGTGAAAAGTCTGATGAAGTGACAACTAAGATGGAACTGATAACTGTCTTTAACAGTGTGTGATGCCAAAAAGGATAGAGTAATTACTTAGCCTGGAGGAACTGGAAATAAAATACACTTACTAGGCTAAAGAGAATAAATGGGTGAGGTTAAGTCAGACTTCTTATGTCCTAATTGCTCTAATGTTCACCTTCCCTACTTCGAGCTCGTGTTTTCACTTCCAGACTGTCAGAAAAGATGATATGCCATTTTACCATGTTAGCCTGCTTTTCCAGTGTGTTCACTGATTTTCTGTCACTGCTAATACGAAACACTTCAATCTTCCCAATTTTGCTTTTCAGTGCCTGTGTTTTGCGCATCTCTAGCCTAGATCTAGACCTTGAGGATCTGACCGCTGGGGCTTAAGTTCGTAAAGCCCTTTAATAGGGAGAAATGTGTGCCAAAGTCACTTAGAAAATGCTACTTTTAGCTTTTACCCCCTCTCACTTATCTTTTCTTCTGCTTCTGTAAACTTAAGTGCCTTATTTGTTGCTTTCTCCTTTTCTTGTCTCTGTACGTCTTTCTATGCTGCCTTTTATGTATCTGTGTCAAATTAGAGCTCTCAAAAAAAAGCTTGGAAAGTTGGAAAAGGGGAGAGGCTAACATATTTTCTGTTGCATATGTGGCAGAATGATGGGGGACAATTGAAAACTGTCAGCAGATCAACAGTAATTCGTTAAGATGCTGTGATTCAGCTGTTAACCATACTCAGGGTTTCTCCCTACAAGCTTAACTCCAGCATGCAGAGCTTTAGAAAGACAACAAATTCATCGGAACGTAGGAGTGGTGCTGCTATGTTAGGAGGCAGTGTGTGTGAAATGCATCAAAATATGAAAAATCATCAAAACAGAATTAAAATTATCTGGTTCATTTAGTCTTTTTTTTTTTTTGGTTACTCGAAGCATAAGATCCTAAGAATAGTTAACCTTCTCTACATAGCAGTTAAGCACATCTCTGGAACCAAGCAAATAACAGTAGAGTCTGTTTCGTAGCTGCTAAGCCCATCAGATTTCAGTTTCCTTACATAGCTCCCCCCATGGTCTCTTTTTTTGCCCTAGATTGGCTGAACACATGCAGGGAGCTTCAACTCTTCTGGCAATTGTGGTTGGCTTACTTTTGGAAAGTTCCAGTAACCTCTCAGAATTACGCCATTTGCTGTTTGTAGCCAATGCACTGATGTTATCGCTTCATGTTTTCTAGCTAAAGAAATGAGGTACTGTGATGAAATCTAATGGCATTAGTACATATCTTAAATATATTTTAATACATCAGTACCTAAACTGGTAAGCAGGAAAAAAAAAAAGCTCTAATTATAAATTTTTTATGTGTGCATTTGAAAAATGTCAAACTCTTATGAAGTTGTTTCTTTGAAATCTTTTTTCATGTCAAGAGTAGGGCAAAGTAGCAAAATATCAAATTGGTCCATAACAGGCCCAGGGAAACTCTTTCATAAAGTGCAGTATGTGCTGAATTGATAGAGAAAACCAAAGGCAAAAATCCAGCTTTTGGCACAGCCAAGTGAAGGGCTCTGTTACAGGGGTCTGTTCCTTCTGTTATGTGCAACAGGGGGGTTTTAAATAGGCCTCGCTGGCAAAGAGAAACAGCAGGGTGAAGGAAAGCTGTAAAGAAGCCTGGCTTCCATTAGCTGAAAGAAGATGAAATTCATTGAAAGCTGAGCTATAATACTTGACCACCTAAACTCTATCTGGAAAATGGGCATGTTTGCTCACTGTGTGCGCAGGTGGTGTGTATTATAAGGGCAAAATTAGGCAGCTTTACTGCATAAACTCTTTTAGATGAAAATTCAGCTTTGGTTAAAAAAAAAAAAAGGCAAACAGGTGTCTTTTTAGATTTTATGAGCTTCTTTTGGATGCTGAACTTTCAAAATATGCCTTTAAGCTACATGCAGAGAGAGATAAAAGCAACCGAGTTCTAGCTCAGGAAACTTCATTAACCAGTCTGAAATCATGTCAGCTGAAGGGTAAAGTGAACAGTTAGTGAGATTGTAGGTCTGCACAGCAGTGCAGGCTGCTGTCTGTGTCCTCCTCCTAGCTTTTCTGCCTGCTGGATAGGAAAGCAGTGGTGAAATACTTCACTGTTTATAATGATGAACTGTTTGCCCATGTCTCAGCAGGTTGCCAGAAAAAAAAAAAAAAGAAAAAAGCAGCAGCATGGGCCGGTTTGATAGGAAGGCTCATCCAAGCATTCCCAGATAGAAATTTGGAAGTTTTGATGGATATGGCGTTTCTGATGCTGGGTTGATAGATGAGCTATAAAGGAAGAAGTACAACTGGTTATTAAGGCGCTAGATAGCGGACCTAATGCAGCTTGAGCAGGAATAGAAAGTGGAGTTACTTTTGTAAATAAATCACCACGTTTTGTTTACACGTCATGTTCTCTCGTGGTTACTCCTTGAGTAAGCTGTAACTGCTAGGTAACAGTAGCAGAAAGATCTACAGATTTTAATTCTAATGAATCAAAGAATAACAACCAGATCTTAGTTGTATATAAAATAACAATTTCCCTTGATGGGAAGCATTGCACCCATTTAATTTTTTTGAGTACCAGCTATTCTAGGTTAGCAGAAACCTCTTACAGATACGGAATAAGTAGCCATTAGTGTGTGTGTGGTTGTCATAGATTTTGTCAAAGAACAGCAGAGAGGCAGGATTAGTTGAGTCCCTAATCTGTGTGTTTTAGTGTGTTGTGGACAGGGTTGAGAACTGAAGGAACTGTTGATGGAAGGAAGAATTGTAAAGCTCAACACATACGCTTACTTTATGCGTGAACATAAGCCTATGTTGAAACAGACTTATTGTGATTAAGTCAGCCAGTATGGGAACTCCTTTTCTTGAACAGAAGGTATGTAAAATACTGCCCCTGAAAAAGGCGTTTGCTTGTGACTGATGGTTTTGACACCACATCAAACTCACTGTAATATTTTGTTGTAGGCAGCACATCCCATCCTTTTCCTGTGAAACCAAAAGGAAAGAAAGAACATTTCATCTGTTTTGGATGATAATCATATTTACTGAAGCTGAAGAGTAAGGTGGAAAACTTTTTAAGTTGGAAAAGTGGCTAATGTAGAATCATAATACCTGAAGTTCACAACTACCTATTACTGGTCAAGAGAAAGTAGTTGTTTCAGTCCACTGGAAAGTACTTTTCCATTTAAGTAACTGCCTGCAATTTCTGTGTATAGAGCTTCAGTGGAAGAATGTAAGGTTTTCTTAAATGTTACTGTGAATGACAGGTGTTAGCTTGCTGAAGTTCAAAACAGAAGCATATAATGTTAAGGAAGCAAACATTAAGGCAATTCTAAAGATAATAATAAGGTTATCTTTTCCAAGACAGGGAGGGACAGCACAATTCCCACGTGTTATGTCTCCTTGTGGACAAAGACACTCTTCAGCAGTATCAATGTTCAAATTATTGTTATTACTAATATAACTAAACAGATATTTATTATTGAAATAAATGATATCATAATTATTCATTAAAATATAAGAAGGAGTATGTTTGACAAATAAGTAATTTTCAGTTTTCAGGCATATGCAAGTATAGCATAGGTGATGGATGCATCTGCTGAGACGCTTCTGCAATGACATTGTCATAGAGGTCTGAGATGGCCAATTTTATTTAGTCAGTATCTTGATTTTTCTACCAAAATGTACTGACATAGCAATTGGTTGCTTGCTAGGCAAATTGCAGAGGCCAGGCATCATGAGCTGAATCATCATAGAATTGCAAAATCGAGTGTGCATGTAGAGAAAAAAAAAAAAAATCAACTATACATGTTTTTTACAGTAAAATGGCCATACGATAATTTAGACTTTTTATTGAGTTTATTCTCTGGGGTACTTTCATTTAGTTGCCAAGGAATTTTTTGAATATATTTAACAAAGTTTTATTGGACAACATATCAGTCTGAATCTATTTGCATGATTGTTTTATTTATCACGTTTTAGGAACCAACATTGTTTGAAAATATATTAGCAGGGATATGTACGTTTATATATATTTTTTATAAGGAGTTAGGGCAGGATTTTGTCTCCCGCTGCCTGTATGTGTTTTTCACTATGTCAGAGCTTAATTCTGATTTTAAGTCCACGTGTTTGTATGAGGCCTCTCCAGAAATGTGAACCTGATGCAGGATATGGAGCATTTAATCTCCCAATAATTATTAGGATGATGACATTTAAGTAGTAAGCTTTCTGGGATAGAAAACTGGGACAGAAAGAAGAGAGAAGCTACTCTGTGACTGTCTATACTATATCCTATGTTTCTTAGGATGAATTCTCAGTTTCCTGTTTACGCATTAAAATTCACTTGAAAAATGTGAAGAATAGAAATGGAGTGGTGCTCTAAATTGGTGTATTTTATGAAACAGATCTGTTCATCTAAGCAAAGGAGATACTACAGATAACTTGGAGTAAGAGGTGATTTAAAAAAAAAAAAAAACAATAAGAAACTCTTGAATACCAATATAGTGTATGTGGGTCGTTTTCTAGATGACAAAATTTTCCAGGTCCTTAAAGTTGCTTCAATATCTATTATTTTCTCCTAAAGCTAATAGTAACAATATTCATAATATTTTCTGTGGTTGAAGATGTTTTTAAGTGTACGTACACCTATATGTAGACGTGTACATATGCATACACATACAGATATATATTGTATTTATAAATACAGTTGTTTACCAGGTGCAGTATTTACTGTACTGTTGGTTTTCAATTAAAATTGCTGTGGGAAGCACTACATTACCAATTTTATAACTTCAGTTTGCCAGGGCTGCCTTTCATAGATGGATCTTCCCGGGATTTTACAGACCCTGGAAAGCGCGGGAGGGGAGCGGGGTGGTGGCTGTTCCCATACAGCCAGCATTCTGTCTCCTCCTGCGCCTCATACACACTGTTCCTGTTGAGTTTCTCAGTTTCTCAGCTGTCACAAGCTTGCTGAATTCTGGCATTTCTGCAGGGTTTCCCTGTACACCATGAAGCGCACTTCTCTTTTGACCCTGAGCTCACATTAATGCCAGTCAGAATGGCATTGCTGAGCTTGAGTTGCTGACTTGGAATAAAATAGGACCCTCTTGAGGAGGAAGGTGACGCAGGGGGAAGAATGTTTTACATGAGAGCAACTGCCATATACTTTCGTTAGACATTATACAGCCATATGGAGCTGTTTTCAAATGAAATTGGCTTGAGCCTTCTGCCAATATTTGAAATGCAAGTTTTCCTTTCTCCTTTCCATTTCTTTAGAATCTTTAATTTTCTGCTGACTGTTGCCTTCAAAGGGTGGTCCATCACAACAGCATCTTAAGGACTTTTCGTGTGCAATTGATACCAGCAGAGAAGTCCCAAGGCATCTGCTTTTGTCCAAAGACTTGGTCTTATTGGGATTCAGAGATTTTCTTGGATGATGATGTTTTGTTTCCAGACAGTTTCAGCTTTCTTCTCAGGGCTCTCTTGTCTGTGAGCTGTGGCAGCTTTTTGAAAGCCTCTATTTGGTAGGAAGGTCTGAATGTGGCAAATGGGTTTTCTGAGAAGTTTGTTGGAATAATTTGATCTTAATGTTGTGGACAAGCACACTAGGAGAACACACCTGAGTTGCAGTACTTGAGATCAGAAACATCACATTCACTTGAAGTTCCTTGCAGCCTTGGAATCCGGGAGAGCAATACCGTTGTGCCTGGATGACAAAAAGTCATTTCAGTTCTTTCTGTCACATTTAGTGGAGTTTTGATCAGGTTTTCTTAGGTACAGATGTTCATGATTGCAAGAAGTCATTCAGTTTCTGAAAGGTAGGAGCGAGGGCTCAGACAGAAGTCCTCTTCGAGATTTACAGCTGAGCAACATCTCCCTATATTAAGATGTGAGCACCCAGTGCTATTTTGATTATGATGCGAAGTTGCATAACCTTTTCATAGCAGTCCTAGAATAACACTTAGTTTTTTTCTTAATAAAATCTCAAACAGAGCAAACCAGCTACCTGAGATTTGTTTATTTTTCCTCTTGCAAGCAGGGGAAAAAAAAAAAAATCTGAGAGTTTGTGTTCTGAAGTCAGAATGCTGAAATTTCTGTTCAAAAAAAAAAATCATCTTAAAATACTGACTAGATAAATCATTATTCCAGCAATGAAAGTGTCTAATTGATTTGTGTTCCTATGCTGTGGTTTAATTTTTTTAGTGTTATGGGGCATAGCCTACTTTAGTCAGAAAAAAAAAAAAAGGCAAAATAAAGTGGAAAATAAAAAAATAAAAAATAAAACCAGCCAAACCGCATTATGGCAGCCTTTCTCCTCAACTAAATATGCATCTCTTAAGGGTTTATAGTGTTAGCTCAAACAAGCTACCACTGGGACTGATAGTGTTGGACCTTTGTCCTTCTGTATTGAGGGTTTATTAAGAGCTTTGCCCATTTTATTTGGCTTTTTGATGTTTATATGTAGCTTGATTCAGGATTCCACCTTTCTCCAGTGCTCATTAGTTGTAGTGGCCTTTCTAAACCAGGTCTTTTGGGAATGGCAGTGATTGTGACAGATGGCAGAGGAACAGAATTGCTCTGGGACACTGCTTTTCGCTTTGTCTCTCTCATGCCTTCTTTCCTCTTTTTCCAGTGCCGATGTTAGATTCCCATGCATTTGCCCCTGGAGAGACACAAATTGCAGTAGTTACTTATGCAGCACTTCAGAGTACTTGTAACAATAAGCTCTCATGCTTCTGTTTGTCAAATATATATCAGTTAAAGTTTTATTTTTTGCGACTGGATTTCTCTTTTTCCTTCTTGTAAAAGGTAATGCATTGAGAATATTGGAGTCTAAAGACCCGTCTTTGTAGAAAAGCACATTACAGTTGAGCTGAAGAATTCTTCAGCTGCTTTTCTACGCCTATTTGTAATTAAACGCACTCTGATGGAGAAGAGTGGTGTTTTAATTCTGGCCTCTAAAGATCCAAGATTACTTACAGCAATATTCTCCCAATTTGTGTGATCCATATATATTCCATATTTGTCCAGTGTAAATGGGAAAGGCATGTCACTGTCATCCAAGCTGCAGAAAAATAGTATTTGGCCGTGAAGAAGCGAAGCAAAACTCAGAGAAATTTTCAGCTGGGGAAAAAGGAAAAAAATGAGGAAAAAAGAATTGTCAGGATGCTGGGAAGCAAGGAGGAAACGAGACTTTAAGCTTTGTGGTTTGTCCTTTTTCATTCCCTTGATTGGTGAGATAAAACTTCAGCTTTTTCAGTCAGTCGCGATGTGTCAGTGAGATTCTCTCAAGATTTTGGAAAGAGCACAAAATCCCAAGACTTTGTATGAGAATGGCACCTACTGATATTTTTTAAAATTCAGTGTAGAAGCACTTAAAATACGACATCCATAAATGTTTGTGCCATCTATAACTTTAAACCTAAATGTGTTTCTCTCTCCAGCCTGCCTAGTACTAAAGGCCTTTTTTTTTTTCTTTGTTTAAAAATAAAAATGTAATACAGAGGGTACTGTATTGCTTCCAGTCTTGCAGAGATGACAGGCATCTTTCTCTTCTTCTCTGTGTCTTTGCAAAGATTAATTGCCTCTTCAAACCCATGTGTGTTTTGCCTTCAAAGCATTCTGCCTTTGATCCTTCTCCTCCTTAGCTGCCCATCAGTGCTGGATTTGTACAAGGGAAAGCCTAAACTGGATTTGCTTGTGTATTAGGGAAACTCACTGTGCGAAAGACTAGAGCATGCACGCTTTCCCTTGCTCATGCTATATTATTGGATTAACACTAATCATGAGCTGTGGTGTATCCTGGAGGGGACCTTGGAAAAATGGAAATAGTTCTGTAGTTCAGGGTCAGTGCTCCACCTGTCCTCGCATTCTCTTGTCTCTTGTCTTGGGAAATAAAGCCTGCTTTTGTAGCCTCTCTCATTTTAGGAGGCTATCTGCTTGTTGCTCATAGAGGCAACTTCCTTAACTGTTTATTGAATATTAAACCATCATTATAGCTGCAGTGAGCAAAGGTAAACAAGAAAAAGCATGTGTGAAAAGAAATGCTGTTCTTTCCTCCAGTTATATTTTCATGCCTTGTTTTATAAGAAGGCATATGGAAATAGAAAACCCACAGCAGTAAATGTGTAATTGTCAGCATGTTTCCCATGGTTTGTAATTCCTTCCCTTTGTATTTTGTTTGCCCAGCTATTTACAGTGCTGTTCTACTCAGGGTCATAGGCAGACTTCATTCTGTGCTCCCAGGACCACAGAAGAAATGGAGGATGCAGATGCTTGAAAAATGACAGAACGCTTCGTGATGTTAGCACTGCATTGTAAGCTGAAGTTTACTGTCATTCATTCAGACTGGTTTTGTTGAATTTGTGACCGTGCAACCCAAACTATTTTAATCAGTATACAATACTACAGTGTATAATCATAAATTCATTATGGTGAATATTGCACACTAACTACGTGAAAGAAGGAAGATTAATTATAAATAATTATAGGTATCTAGTAGAAAATACAGTGCTTTCTATTTGTCTTTTTCTTGTATAACCTTGGGACTTAATCTTAAAGTGTTACTGACTGTATTTAAAATAAGATGGAGTTTTATTTTTTCATACACTTAACCATAGAGAAAATCCTGCCTTCTGCTGCAGATACAACCCTATTTTTCAAACTAAATTAAAAGAAACATACATTATAATTCTTAAGGTCTTAATGTCTTGGTTCATGTACTAATAAGATTGGAAAATGAATTTTTACCGTAGTATGACTGAACTCAAACCTACCTCCTTTTTTCTGTGGTGGATTTTCTAATTTTTTTTCTCTTGCAAGATGTTTCAAAAGTTGCTCAAGTGGAAGAAGGCATGTGCTGTGTATGCCACAGCATACAATTTTAATTTCATGGGGGGCAATGGGTTTGTTGTTCTTTGCTAGGCCTTTTATGAACATGCTGCTAGATCCTGTGTCTAATAGCACCTGCTGTGCTAGTGATGGGGATATGTATAATGGTATGGCTACCTTGGGAGATTATGGGTATGGTGAGGGCAGGGGACCAACAGGGAGGCTCGTGTGTGTGTATACTTTCTAAATTGCTAGCTATGCCCCTGGCTAAATTGCACCGTTAAAAGTAGCATGCTGTTAACACTGGAAAGTAGAAAGTGAGGATTAAAAAAATAATATCTCTCTGCGTGTTAATGACTGTGTATTCTCAGTGCTTCCTAGCAAAAATAAAACAAGAATAATAACCTCTGTAAGACAGAGAAGAGAGCCCAGTCTCTGAGTGGTAACCATTCCTGGAACTTGGAAAGCAATGTTATCTCTTATACCCTCTGTCACCTTAGGTTTCAGGCAATATGATGCTAGCTTTATGAATTTCGCCTTACAGGGGACTAGTTATTAGGGCAGATGCAACCAGGGAGTTGACAACCTCCTACACACACTGACTGGACTGACATTTGCTTAGCAGTAACAAGCTGCCATAGTATGGTGCCATGGGGGCCCTTGGGCTTGATTTAAGAGTGCTGACACCAACTGCTTGTTATTTCATATTTTAGAGCTGTCAAGGAGGTAACTGATGTCAGCATAAAATTATTTGATAGCTTTAAATCAAGAGTAAGGTTTGAATCTATTGACAGCAATAAGCTAGAGATCAAATTGTTGAACCCCTCAATAAGGAGAAAATTGACAACTGAATGGTGTGCATGCACACATATCATGGGTATAACGTGTAGCTGTAGCCCATCCTGTGCTTTCACTATGAAACCCACGTGTATGATTCTATCTTTTAGTGTCCTACTATAACTGCTGCTGATACGGCCCAGCAGATTTTCTAGTAAAATAGTGCATTTCTGTTTCCGTTGTGTTCCCAGTGAACTTTTGTTTGTCAAGTTTGGTAATAGTAATGTTTTCGTCACGTATAATACTTATAATCGCAACGACATCTGTCTTCACCAACAGGCTTCTTGAAAATTTTATGTTGAGAGGAGGCTCTTAAGAAGGAAGGCAATAGTAGGTGGTTAGGCTCATGGTGCGTATTTGAGGCATATTGCATTTGAACGCTAAAAGCCAAATTAGTTGCTTTACATATGTCCCACTTCAATTTTGTTGTTTTATCGTGATGTAACTCCATTACCATAGAGTGAATCAAACTTGTAAGCTTCAGTTGTGGAGTATCAAAAAATACTTTTTTTTTCAGTGGATGCTAGAAACAAATATGACTTTATAGTGATTTTACCTCTACAGTGTCTTTTTTATTCTTTTCCTTCCCCCAACTCCCACCCCTTCCAAGCCCATCACATGGATTCTCGAATTCTGTCCCAGTATATACCAATTGAAAGCATTTAGTCGTGATTAAAGCAGATTGAATGAGATAATCCCTCTGAGTGAGCAGCTTCAAAAAGCTCAAATACAGCTCTTTGGGGACATGAACTGACTCAACACAAGCTAATTCCAGCGGCATCTCCCATGTGATGCGTTAGGCACACCGCTTGCATGTTGTTTTGTTTACCAGGTTGCATGAGAATTTTTTGGTTTAAGAACTGAATTTTTAAGTAACTTTTAGCAGCCATACAGCTTGGAATTGTACAGCTTAGAATACTTTAGTCTGTGCAATAAAATGAATATTTCTGTAAGAAATCAGAGCAAAGATGTTTCTAATGAAAGCAGTGAAGCATTTAGTGATGACCTCCAGAGGAAGGGTAATGGTATGCAAAGCACAGGAAATAGGATTGCTTCACTTTCAGCAATATAATGCTGTGGTTAGACAGTATCATGCTCTCCAAGCCCCACTGCCTGGCCTCATGTTTAGTACTTTGCACTTTTTCCAAGTAACATTAGAATGGTAGCCAAGAATTTGAATCTGAGGCCTTGTAAGTGCAGCTGGAATGTTGTAATGTTGACAGCTTTTTCCATTAAAGTATTTTCAATTGAGATTACAGCGTTTGTTATTTGTTTATATTTAAATTACTTACCTCAAATGTATTATAACCATTATTTTAGGGGACCTAAACCTTAAGCTTTACAACCTCTGTATATATTAAACTTTTTTTTTTTTCTCCTTTCACCTTTGCATTACTGTAAAGGGCTGCTTTTGCTACGTCTCCAGGGTCCAGAAATACTCTGATTACACTGGTCATGTGCTAGCCATGAGGCTACAGTAGAAAGTGATGCAATTGCTGTCTTCTGTCCATACTACTGTTCACTATGGAGGATAGGCTCAGATTTAAAATGTTTGAGAACATGAGATACTTGGCTACATGCATACGAACCAAATTCAGTCTTTGCTGAATGCTGTGGTCAGTAGAGTTCTGCCCTAAAAAGCTTCCTTCTGGTCTTCTCAAAATTTCTTATAAGATCATTATTATTCTTTATTTTTAATCAGTTGATTTCCCATGGGTTTTTAAGAACCGTTATGTACTGATTTCTCTGCTTTTTCTTTCATCTGAATGCAGTCTTGCCATGTAAACACTGATAGAAACAAGGAAGGTGGTGTTCAGAGATCTTACCTGATTGGGTTTATGTTGAGTCAGGTGCAGAGTCAGTATGTCACCTGAGGCAAAAGCCTAGGAAGAATGAAAGGATGCCTCTACTTCAACATTTTAGTGCAGAACAGGAGTGTGATGAACTTTAGAAGTGAATCTTGTGATTATCCCGTTACTGCTTCTGTTAAGTGTGATGTTGGGGCGTGGGAGCTATTCTCCTTTCAGAAGGAATTAAATCAAAACAGGCATTTCAAAAGAAAACCCAATGTGTTCCAGCAGCACATGAACATTTAAACTATGGGATCAGACTAGGCATAATTTAAAGTAGTTCTATCAAAATCACGTAGTTTGTGAATATTTCTCGTCACCAAGCCTTTTATTCTACAAAGTTGTAGTATAACTCCTGTTATACTACAGTTTTTACTAATGTGGACATGACATAGACTACGATGTTTAAAATGACATGTAACTCTGAAAGGGGACACATGGTGATAGTGTTAGGGTTTTTTCAACATACACAGTTTTTTGTGTTCTGAAGGTAAAAACAAAAACAAAATCAGCATATATTTTTAAAACAAAAATGGATCCTATGGTGGCAAAAATATTGATGACTGATATCTGAAAGTTGATCTTGACATGGTCTCTAATAAGAAGTACTTTGCTGTGCAAAATTTGGACTGAGGGGAGATTACAGACTAAAGTTCAAAGCAATTGGAGAGATCCTTGGCACATGCCCAGCTGGTGAGCGTTCATACATTGTGTCAGCTCAGCTCAGTCTGTTTTCCCAGCCTTACAGCACAGAGATGGTTGCTGAGTCTGGGACAACTTGCATGTGGGAGATTTGCAAATATCTTGATCAAGTGCCACCCACCTCCATCTTTAGAGAAGAAAAACTAACACATTTGTGATGAGGTAAATGCTATTACATTTTGCTGTTGCTCACCAACAAAGAAAGAACAAGGGATTAGTTTTACAAGTTGTGTAACTGAAAGCAAACCGATTTTGTGCCTGAATAAAAGCACTCTTGTATACTAATAGAATGGGTTCCAGTCATGTGTTAAGCGCACTTAGTCCAAAGTATAACTTGCCAATTCATACCACCTGCAGTTGTAACTAAATGTATTAGTGACACTTGATTTTGAATCTGGGACCTGCTTTCCTAGAGTTTCATGCCCTAGAGCAGAGATGGCTCAAATCTTTGCAGTCACTTATGGAAAATTGAATTTTGCCAAGCAAGGCGTGAGATGTCGAGACTTAACCAATACCAAGCTCATTTTGCAACATGAGAGGGAAGAATCAGAACTGGTGCCAGACTTTTTCTTCCAGTGACATAGAAGAACAGCAACTTCAGCAAACCTGTTTTTTCAAGATTCAGACATAGGAAATGCTATTCCTGTCAGCTTTGTCTGAACCTGAAGTCAGCTCTGACTAAGTACAACTCTGTCCTTCATAGTTTTTAAAGACACAAGAAGCAGAGAGAATGAATAAGGATCCTTTGAGAGAGAAAAGTACCTTTGTTGTAGCACTCAACATGTAACCATAATAATAATTCCCATTACATGGCTGAATTCATGAGGAAGGAATGAGAGAATAGCCGGCTTAAACAGTTTCTCTCTTTTTCAGTTAAAAAGCACTACCAATTCTTTGTATTTATCTTTGATATATTGTAGGGCCATTACAGAATGGAGTTACTTACAGCTGGAGTTATCCCTGATGATCACCGTTTCAAGGAGACATTAAGTTAACAATTACACATTGGAATTTGTCAGTGAGATTATCACAGGTCAAGATGAGTAGGCGTGTGGAGCAGGAGAGGAAATACTGGTGGAACTGAGAGGAATGGATAGAAAAAAATGGGCAGCTCTTGTCTGTACGTGAAATGGTTATCTCCATATATAAGAGTTTCATTTTTACCCTTAAGGCTTTGAAAAAGTGTCAGACTTGTTTTAATACCAAAATAATAAAACAATAATTTATTTTCTTCAGTAAATCTGTTACCAAACTTCCTAAAAATTGTCTATGCCTGGCCTAGCCATGCTGATGTCAACGCCTATTTGAATGGGCAAGGAATTAATCCCATATACATGGACCGTTCATCCTCAGCAAGCAAGAACATTTCCAAAATCTAAGGGAAAATAATTTTACCTTACAAAAGTTTGTTTTCTTGCCAATATTTTCGCTCTTCATCATGTAGTCCATATGCTCTAGAAAGGCAGAAAACCGGGAATATTGATTGTATTATTTTCTTGAGAGACAGAATCATTCTCTTTTTTCTCAGCTTGAAGGTTGTTTTTGTCCTTTTAAGACTACAGGAAGATGAGACAGAGATCAGAAGTCACTAGTTTTTACATAATGTGTATAGCAAAATTAAAGTGCTGTCTCCAAGCTGAGAGCTCTTCACTTTGTAGGAGGAATCTACGACTGTTCTTAGTCCCATGCGATATATGAACAAAGTCCTTTGACTGGGGAAGGGGGTTGGTTCTTTTAAGAGCTTTATATGGCCTGCTGATGAAGTACCATAGCTTGAAATAAGCCAACTTTAGGCTTTGGAATATGTTTTTCCAGGATGTTGTATGACACAGCAGATGGGCTGCTGCTATTCTGAATCACCCTCTTCCAGCACCTCTCTATTTCTACTGATTATAACAGGGTTTCTGGAAGACAAACACTTTATTTAGATGTCTATGTTCAGGTATGGTCATATCACCTCCTTAGTTTTCCTAGATGGCATTTTGTTTTGGCAGAAGCATTTATGAAACAGAAAGGAAGGACTCTCTCTCGTCCCTCACCACAATTTTTAACGTGATGTATGAAAAGAGAATTGTAGCCATGGGAGTTGAATCTATTGAATACCATTAGGTAACTGCTCATTGAATTTTTACCAATAAGTGGACTGTAATATTACTGCAATATCTATCCTTGTAAAACTGAACTTTTTAATTATAATTTTTATTGTGTCAGGTTTCTTGTCTGAAAGATCTTGATAAAGGCTCTACATGCATTGTTTAGGGAAAGATTCTGTTTAGGGCTGCATTAATAATGAATATCATCCATCTGTCTCTCAGAAATGAATTTTCATGATCTTATTGTTTTGAATGTTATGGCTAACATTCACAGTTGTCATATGTAGGAAGAAGAATTTGCCCTAGTAGATTAGACCATTGGTCCATGAAATCAGGAATCCTGCCTTCACCAACAGCCACTTCATTGCTCTCCATATTAAGGGCGCTATTCTGATCACTAAGTATACAGAATTTTCTCTAATTTAAATGAAAACTGGCATGATAGGGCTCTTTCATTTCCCTCCAGGATATTAGGGCACATCCATGGAAACGTGTCAGGGACAATACCACATGTTGTGCATATCCTAAAGGGAGAAGGAGAAATCTGTAGAAGAGGAACGGCAAATGGTACAGGCTGTCACATTGTACTGATGTTCTTCTTCGTAGTTCTTTGAAGTCTTTTAATAACTGCGTAAGTAGCTGAAACCCTTCAGCAACTTTAACTTCCATGGCAGCAGTTGAGTAGAGGAACAGCCTGTGCATTAGTGACCTTGACAGGATTACATAAAACATATTTTCACCTGCATAAAATATTCTTCAACAATTTTTCTTTTGCTTTAGGCATAAATAGTGTTTTCTCCAATGTCACGTTGGCAGGTTTTATTTCCATTTCTGTGATACTGATCACTCTCTATTCTCTCATGCTGGGCATGCCATGCTCTGTTTATTGTATTATTGAAGGGCTGATGTAGGATGCTTTGTACTGTTATCTCCTTTCTCTCAGTTTGGATGACATCACTTGGAAGGTTTTTCAGAAATTCCTTCATATTCTCAAACCTTGACTCCACTGAAGTCAGCAAAAGCTTTGCCATTTGCTTTTGCAGGACTGAGTTATCAAACCAGGAATTTTATGCTCTAAAGCAGGTAATTTCTGATGGTTTTAGTTAAGAACCGTCTTCCAGCAAAACAAAACCTGACAGATCTCACCTGACAGATCACCTGACAGATTTAAGAATATCTTAACCTAAACTCTCTATGGCAGCTGCAGATACATTTCTGCTTCCGACTGGTAGCTGGGGTGACAGGTAGATCTGTGGATGGTTTGTGAGGTGAAAGTTTGTATTCCACAGAAGTTTTACCATTCTTCTCTTAACTTGTGTGTAATGTTGAGAGAGAGGAAAAAAAAAAAAAAAACCTCACAAAATATCAATGGAAAGAAAAATATATTATAAACAGTCATGCATGTGTATATTTGCACACCTGTTCCTAAAGGAAACATTCTTATAGAAAGCCTTTTGGATTCAAAAACTGTTCAGGTAGATACCCTTAGAAGATATTATGTGACTTGTATAAATAAATACATATCACAAGCAGTGAATTATAAAGGTCAAACACAAAACAAAACAAAAACACCCAAAACCTTCAAAGAAATATTCAAATTGAAGAGTCTGTGTAACTTGAGCATGTTCAAGTATGCATGATTTATTCATTTATTTGAAATGGATGGATGTTGAGGGAGGGAGGATGATTCATGGTTAAACTGTGAACATTGGCAGTTTCTTTTTATTTCTTACCATCTTCAGTAAAATGGCAATAATCATATTTCTATAGATCACAGAAATATTCTAAAAATAAGGATTATGAAGTTGTCCAGCACTAAGGTCACAGTGCCTATGTATGTACTTTGATTAATAAGTAATTCACACATGAAATGGGACTGAATGAATTGGAAATGCTCTTCTTTCTGAATATTTTGCTTTGTTCTGTTGCTGGCTATCCCATTCCATTTTTCTGTTTCATCTCAAAAACATTTTTAAACACAAGAACAACTCTGTTTTTAATGTCTCCTTTTTAATGGATTAACAGGACAGTAACCTTATTCCAAACCTGTACTTTGAACCTTGTTAGAGAAAGGTGTTAAAAAATATATTTATTTGATAAACAAATAGTCAAAGGCAATCTTTCATCCCCCTCCTTTCCCCCCCTTCCCCATTGGACTCATAAAGTAGTTTTCTTGGACTAGGATGTCATCTGACGTATACCATCAGGTTTACTTGCAGTGATTACAGGAAAGAGAGTTAACAGTGACTGACGATCTTGCTACTGAAAACTTTGTAAAGATCACCTTCCAAATATACATCCCTGTGTCTTTTGATCTATGCTTAATCTGCCTTTTTGCATTTTTGCCCAAGTTGCACTGGACTAGTTGAGCATATACATTTGAAAACAGCAACGTTGGAAAAAAGGCTTTGTATACTAGTATGTGCTGTCTTTGGAAGTACAGAAATAATTTTCAGCATTGCAGTTCACAAGATGTGATAACTTTACTTGGTGACTAGTGTCCAAAGGCTTCAGAAAAATAAACACAGCAAAGTAATGTGATAAATACAATTACAAAACAACCAGTGCTTCATCAAATAACATTAGATCTCAAACTGATGGAGTTTCCAGTAGCAAATACACACCCAGATGTTCCATAGGAGGATCTATTTGAAGTGTCAAAATGAGAGTTATTACTTGATGCAGATCAGAGGCTATATTGAGCCCTGAGATGGACTGCACTGGCTTTTATATATAGGGTGGTGTTAGGAAGTAACATTGCAATATGATATTCCTATACCTAGAACTGTAGCTTATTGTCTTGGTCCAGCAATTTGGCTTAACATTGGAAACTACATCTATTCTCTAATTACTTTTCAATTCACAAGGTTATGTGAACTTCCTATTTACAGACATTTTTGTTTGTTTTTGAGATATAAACATATCCTCAAAAAGAAATAAAAAACAATGGGACTATTAGAGACATTTGAGAATGAGAATTTTATTAAAAAAGAAGACCTATAATGCTATCAGTTCCTTTCAAGAATTGTGGGTTTTTTTTGTTTGTTTGTTCGTTTTTTCCCCTTATTTTCGCAACCCTCTGTAACTCTCTGGTTTCAGATGGATCTTGTTCTAGTTTACTCCAGAGAAAACGAGCAGAATCCGGATTATTGTTTAGAAGCTGGCCTTTGTTTCTTTGCCTAATGTTTTTTAGTTAGGTAATGATTTTGTTTTCGTAACTGCTTTGCGCAGGTTAGAGGTTACTGTTTTCAACATAACGTGTGACCTATTTGAAAGAAAAGATAAATCACCAAGTCAGGTACGCTCCATGATTGGGTTGCTGTCATTCACATTGTCAAAAGCAAGTGACACGGTCTGTCATACCAGTCCTTGCAGGCAAAGCTGACAGGTGAACTGCCCCGACGAGGGCTCAGCAGGAATAGCCCTCCCATCCTATTTCAAGGCTACTCACTCAACGCTGGAACAACTAACTGAGTGATTAAATAAACATTCTTTTCCCCTGTTGTTTTCAACTTGCCTGTAAGTAAATCCACTTTAAATGTATGGAAACATATCCTTAATAAAAAGGTGGTGAAGTCACCATAGCTAGGTGGGCCAAATGTGTAAATAAGGCAGTAGACAATTGCAGTATGTGGTCTCTTGCCTTAGGGAGTGTCTTTTAATGACTTGATGTGATGCCTTTTGCAGTTTATCGTGGATGACATTTTGAGGACACATACAGTTCATAGAACAAAGAACAATAAAGCTAGGGTATTTTCCTGAATGCAGTCTATATGCCCTCGAAGTTGTAAGTGTTTCAGCAAAAAGAAGTAAAGGGCTACTGTATATTATTCTCCCTGAAGGTAAGAAGAAAGATGCCTTTCTTAAGGAGAGTGGCATTAGCTATGTGATAATCAGCTGGTAGTAACCAAACACAAGAAGATCATTTTAATAAGTAAAATATTATTTTATTATTGATAATTTTATTACTTCTATGATTTTTATCCCTTGATATATCCCTTATTTCATTTTTTATGATCTTTAGATATCTGAATCTTTACAAATTACCTATAAATCATTTATATATATACATACTTTATATGTATCCATGTATATACATAGATATATAAATACATAAGTAAACACACACCTATATATATATTAGGAAATGCTGTGTCACGTGTGATACGTTGGTCTTCAGCTTAGAGCTCCAAGTAATCTTAGATGAACTCAACTCTCAGGTTAGTGCATGCCTTGATAGTACAGACAAAGATCTTGAGCTTGGCTTGTTGAAAGAATAGGAATCCCAGTTGCTTTGGAGGGGGTGCTCTGGCTTTCTCAGCTGGTCTGGATTTCCTCAGGACTTTGTTCTCAGTCATGTCATTTGTTTGTCTCAGCCTTTGAAAAGGAAAACTATATCTTCTCTGGAAAGAAGAGGGAATACAGCTGAAATGTGTGCGCACGCATGTGTATACAAACAGACATAATTTTCTGATTACATGAATTACATGAATCTTCACAGGATAATATATTTACATTGTTATCTGTAGATACAGATTTAACAGAAATACAGCAAACATTTTGACAGGTATTATATGAATATGCTCTGTAATCACATTTGAGTCACAGCAGATCTGATACATTGCGCAATATGTTCAAAGACTACCTGGACATTTCTGATCTTTAAAACTCTTTTGTTTTGTGTTACTTTACATACAACTTCAGAGTTGCCTCCCACTTGTGTTTACATTATGGCAGGCTTACCAGTATCCATTTCAAAGAAATTTCTCTTCCTTTCTGATGGAAAGAAAAAAAAAACATGAAACCTAAGTTATCCTTCTGGTCTTGGTGTGATCAGGAACTGATAGTGGCAATAGGCAACTAGTGGAGTTGCCACTTTCCATCTTTATCTGACGCAGTCACAACCATGACATTTAATCACCGGAAGTGAGATTAATGCAGAAACCATTCAACACAGTCACCGGATATGTGGCCAAAACTTATTTAACAAAAGTTACAAATGCATATTAAAAGGTACCTCTGGCTTCATAGTTACTACATCTGTGTTGTCGTTAGTCAGACAGATGTAAATATATTGCTGTCCAAAGCATGAATGTCTGGTCTGAAAAATAAATAAATCCTCTGTTAAATCATTTCATGATTTAAAGAAAAAAATCACACTCGTACTAGTAATAATGTCGTCTTTTAGAAATTTTCTAATCTACTTTAGCTAAAGTCAATGGCTAACTGAATCACCCACAGTAGAATAGAAACTTACTGCTGGAACTACTTGTTCTCCGTAAGGGTTTCACAAATCCTGTTACTCTTCGGCCCTTGTTTTTGCAACCTAATAGGTGATGAAGCCATTAGGATTGATAGAGCAAACTGCGTATTGCATCGCAAATTTTATTTAATTAGCCCTACAGTAATCGCTAATATTTAGTGTTATATCTTGTGTATTCTGCACATGTGGCAGCAAACCCCTGGTAATGTTCAGCATTGTGACAGGTTTTCAGTCTGGCGGCTGCCCCTGGGTTTCTGCTGTTCCTTAAGGGGTGCGCTCTGCTTGACACTGCCCTGCTACCAGTAGACAAGAACGGCAGCAGCCAGTGCAGAGGACGCATTGCTTTCTTCTTTAGTGCAGTCGTTAAACCAGAAAAACATACCAAGGCTATAGGGTGGTTATACTGGCCCAATTTCCATTTTAAGAGTTTCTCACTTTCATTAAGTTTTACATTTTGGAAACAGCTCTGCTGCAGGCCAGCAGCCTATGGCACTAAAGAAGTGAGCTGGGCTTTCAATTAGATATGGAGTGTAAAAAGCACAAAATAAATGTGTGATATCAGAAATGCATTAATGAGGAGCTAGTTGTGAAGTGTTAGCATAGCCTCTGTATCATAACTGAATGTAGAGTAATAGGAATAAAAGAAATAGGTGCATATTTTAGTTTGCCTATGAAAGCCATAAACGTGTAAGGAAGAAAAGAAGGAATCAAAACATTTATATTACTCTTTATGTTGCACTGAGATGCAATATCATGTATCTGATACTACCATACTTTAAATGCGATCCGCCAATGAATTTTGTCAGAATCTTCAGACAAACTAAGGAGTCAACAAAAATAGCAGCAGTCATAAACTCAATACTTGCATCAGCTGCGTTTCCAGATCTCTGAGCTCTGTGTAAGAGTGATGAATTTTCTCATTGGAAGATGGGGTACTTCATCAATCGACTTTCAGTAAGTTTTAATTAAAAGTGGTAATTTGGTATGGTTTGTTATAGTTTATTGCTCCACTTTTATTTAAGATGGCAGGATGACAGGACCTCAAAATAATAATTACAGCAATTTTTGCTGGTTCCCTCCACAAGCAGATTTGCTGATCCTTGTGGTCTCATAGCTTCACATTCTAGCGGAGACCACAAATTTTGCATTCCTGCTCTTTTCTACCTTCTGTCCCTGCAAAATCATTTTAATTTTAGTTTTAGTTTATTTTCATTCTCTTTTCGTTCAGGTGCCAATTTGTTCTCTTCATGTGATCCCTCTTGTTTATGATAATCGTTTTATTCCCTAGACCTAATCAGGTCAGACAGAGGCAGGGAACCTTTCCTGGTGGAAATCTCAAGTGCTGTTGCTGCCTCTGTCAATGGAATAACTTCACACCTTGAATCAGAGTGGTACTGCATGGAGAATGTACAGGTAGCCATGTTACCATTGACCTACCTGGGAAAAGCTGGCTGTGGAAGGGCAAGTGGAAGGACAGCTCCAAAACTTAAAGCTAAAGTGCTTAAGGTACATAAAGTGATGCAAGGACTTTGAGAAGAATCTAGTGAATTAAGAACCTAGATTGCTCCTTGCTTCCCATGTATCCACATACCTGGCACAGCACTCGGAGCACCACAGCTATCAGTTCTTAGTGCAGTTGTATCACTGGCACATGCCATAGCTTTGCCCCCACCATCAGCACAGTTCCTGTGTGTAAAGGAATGTCAGTGATACAGTGTGATGCACTGTTTGGTAAGCTGTCATTTTCTCTAAAGATTTTTAAATTGCTTAGCAAATAGTTTTCCTTCCAGTGCAAAGTGAAGGGGGAGGGTAGAAAGGGGTAAAAGAAGTAATTTATAGCTGCACGTGACCAAAAGAAGGAATTTTACCTCTCCTACAGTGCAAATCAATTGGTCAAGTGGCTGTTTCCCTGCCAGCAAAGGTTGGCTGAGTCCTAGCCTTGGAGCATACATCCCCACAAATCAAATGGTTTGCATCACGCAATAAATCTGTAGGTATTTGCTGAAGTCTAATTCCATTGTCCTTGAAATGCTCCACTGAACTTTTAAGATTTTAATAACCTCTCATTATTAGGAATATTAATGTCTTGGCTTAGGTGGTGGACTGTGGAGGGTTAATTTCTGCCCAGGTCAAAGATCAAGGGTTCAGTCAACTGTCATAAGAACACGAAAGAGACCTCTGTATAACCCTCTTTAAAGCAGATAAACTTCCAAAAATGTTGAAGACAATAATTTTCTTTCCAGAAGTAAAAACATGATTTAACATAATCTCTGCCAAAAAAAAAAAAAAAAGACAGCACCAGTGTTTTCTCTGTGCAGTGCGTCTCTCCCTGCTACTTAATCCTCACTGAGTTACGATACAGGTTATCAGAGAAATAGATGTACAAATACAGTGTTCTTTGGAAATGAATGCCCTTGATTGTACTATAAATATGCACACAATAGCCAGCAAGCTGGCAATTTCATATATCTTCCAGTCCTCAGGAAAGCACCCACAATTTTCTGAATATCTGGGCTGTGATACGCAGGATAATTTCCATAACAAACAGTTCCAGTGTCATGTACCTGACTCGAGGGGGGCTGAAGCCTCACCACTGACTTCAAGTGAGCTGTGTTGTTTTACACAAATCAAGGAACTGGTCTGCGACTGCCAAGAAAATCAAAAGTCCACAAAGTGTGGTGCTTTTTTTTTTTATTCATGAAAACTGTAGGAATAGAGAGGAAAAAATACTGGCAAAGGATTATGGGGAAACGGATTATTTCTTCTGTTCTTTTTTAGAATGGCACAGTACTTCATAGAAAAAAATAAAGTATCACTTAAGTCATGGGACATAGGTAACAGTAAGAGTGCTAAGAATTTTGTAAGGGACTTCAAATGTTCTGTTAATTTTTATTATTATTATTATTTGTTAAGTAATGACAATATTTTCCTATTTACATCACAGTAAATAAAAGTGGCACAGGTAAAGTTCTCTTCCTGTTTTTCAAAGAAGTGGGAGGTTATGAAAACCTTTTTTGGCTGTTTTCTTTTTAAAAAGGGGGAAATTTATTAAAACTATTTCTGTGAGCACCAGCGTATCATCATAGTAATTCTTCAATTCTTCATTTTTCTAAAGCACCTGAGCATATGCATTGAGGAATATTGGCATGCATAGATTAGAATAGGGTAGAAAAGTCCACAGTCCCTAAAACAAATAGAATATAGCATTTCCCCATCTCTACTTCAATACTATCCCTGAACTGTGAGATTAGTGAAGGAAATTCTCTTTTCCTGACCTCAAGATAAGGTCGACCCCTCAGCTTCAGGGTTGTGTGCTCATATTTGGCGCATTAATAGGCATGGAGGAGGAAGGTGTGTTTCACTAACAATGCCTTCTGTTTGTATTGCCCATGTTAGTAAAGATTGAACTGGACACAAGCAATGCAGCAACACGAAGACAAGGGCTCTCCCTTGATTCTCCCAATTAAATGAAGTGGGGCTATATCTGTGTCATATACATCAAGGAATTACTGCTCACCTAGCCTTAGAGGACTCTTGGTAGGCTGAGTGCTTGAAATATGTAAGCTGCGAAGGAACTAAAACACTGCCTTGTAAAAGGACTCTTCAGGAAGTGAAATAACTTATCACAGGTGCTGTTTTAAGGTCTACGTGTGCATGCAGAATGATCTCAGGCGGTCTGTTCATCTTACTTTCCAGTATTTGAGGATTTGTATGTTCCTCCAATGTTGTGAATAAAGTTTCACTCCTGCAAATAAATAATAAAGGTTTATTTAATGGTGATTTTGTTATCTTTTTTTAAATCTCTTACCAAAGGCAGAATGATTTAACAAAACAGGTGTTTTCTCTTTCATATACAGGCTTGGCATGACTCTGGCAAAATCAACTATTTGATAAAAGCCAAAGCTTAGTCAAGGCTTGTGTTTTCTAGTGCCAGCAGCACCATAGAAAACAGCTTTTTAGCATCTTGATGTATGAGAGGAAATCTAATTTGACGGATCTACACAGCAGGCCACATCTTGGAGAAGATCAGAATCCAAGTATCAAACTGATATAGTCACTATAGTTTCCTAGCTGCCCAGTAACTGATATTACAAAATCTCCTGAAGAGGTGTTTGTTCCAAACTTATGTCCTTTCCAGGTTCTACAAAGAACTAAAATATTTCCTTAGGCATAGAACATGATGGCTTAGAGATGAAGGTTTTTACTTGGGATCATTATGCCGTATTTAAGAGATGATATTAAAGGAAAAGGTGCTCCAGTATACTTTCCTGTTAGTTTGATTTCAACTGAGTATGTATGACCTAGATTGAGCATCTTAAAAGAAAAATGTTGTCCTTTATTTCATCTGTTAAGGAACTATTTCTTTTAACTCATACTACTGTGACTTACAGTTTATTCCAGAGAACAGCTTTCCTTTTTGTAGCTGCACATCATGAATAACAGCTTTATTTGGTGCCAAATGAGATGCCTTGATTTGTGAGCTTTCCATAAACATATCTGAATTGTTCAATTTCCTTCTCATTGCATAATTTCCATCTTGGCCTTCTGCCTGCTGATATTGAGATAAAGAGTGCATTCAAGTCATTTACAAAAATGCTGTGAAACTGTTTGAATGTAGCCTGCTATCAAATGTAACAGGATTGTTCGATTTTTATTTATGTGTAATGCAAGTACTATTCACCATTTTCTTGTAACAGCTACTTTCACAGCCGTCTTGCTGTAATAAATGGTAACAGGAGAAATAAAAGAGCACTAGAAGTTACCTGCTTAAATGAATATATTCCATGTTCATGGCAGAATGTAACATTGATTGTTATTTATGGTTTTGTTTTAATGCTTTTTTTTGTTTTAGGAAACAAGCAAGATAGCTTATTGTTTTCTTTTTTCTTCCTTTTCTTTCATGTCACCAACATGGTGATGGATTCCTAACATGGATATCTGAACTGCTGTTCAAATGCCTTGGCTTTGATATATCTTCAACAGGTAAGTGAATAACACCAAATTACTACAATATTTTTGCTATAACACATTTATTTAAATTTTAGAATATAAAAGAATTAAAATGGCTTTCTAAAACAGCAGTGAAAGCTTGTATTAAGTCCGGCAAACAGCAAACGGGGTTGAGAAAGGTAGAATCAGCATAATTCTCTTTCTCAGGGAAAATATATCCTCCTGTATTTTGGCTTCAGGGTCAGGATAAATTTAGCACCTTCTCAACTAAAAGCATTGTAGCCTTTACTTTATCTTCATGGTTAAACATGAAGAAAGATTTACAATGGAAAATATATTCTTTGTCTTTGAAAGTATATTCCGTATTTAAGGAATGGGAAGAAAATGGGTAAGAAAAGAATCTCTTTCTTCAGCCACTAAATTGCCGGGTTTTTGTTATCATCAGTGGTGCTTATATAGAGAGAGCTACGAAGCTCTTATGTAACATGAAGATGGATGAGAAAGTGCAGCAAAGCAAGGTACATGGATCTGAAAAACTGTTTTCTAAAATCACTCTGTCCAATGGGTAAGTGTCCATTGGATACTATAGTTACAGTTTCTATTGGCTATTACTTTATAGTAGTAAATATAGCAACGTGGACAACAGCAGAGTGGTCTTCTTAAGGAGGTGGACACCTATGAAGACTACATGTCAGGAGGATTCTTGAGGTAATCTTTCCTGCATGTTTAGCAGAGTGACGAGAAATTAAAAATATGTATTAAAAAAAAAATACATATATATATAAAAAAAAAGCTGCTGTACTTCATCCCACAACCAACCAGTGGAAGATTTCAAACTATGGTATTTACTGTTATAATGCATATCAATCTGACAGTGCCTTTTTCTGTATGTATGGAGTTTCTGTGCTTTTGTGTTGTGTTATTTTGGCTCTTGTAATGGCAGGGAAAGAGTGATGGGGCTGTCTGTACATTTAAGTTGACCCTCAAACCTGAATTTGCACTGACATCCTCACCCACAAGCTCAGGCTATGTCCTAGCTCTGTCATGTAAGAGCTAACTGTGCCCTGGCAAGAAGGACCCGGTGAGGACTCTGGCAGGCATTGGAAAGATGACCTGCAGAAAGAGCATGTGCACACTTAATTACGTCTGAGGGAGGGTTAAAACTGTGTTTCTTTAACATTTCTCTGCTGTTACTGCCACTTCACAGCAGAGATGAATGATTGCAATTCAAATGCAGGGGTGGTAGCTATGGAGGTTCCCTCACACTAAGCCCGAGTCCCAACCCTTCACCACACATGGAGCAGAGATGTGTCCCGTGATGGCAGTTAGAGAGACACGACTCCGGGCAGCTTTTCTGCAGCTGCACACAACTAGCTGCAATCTAATGCTGTGCTATACAGATAGCATAACAATCTGTTGAATTTTTTAGGCTATGGCAAGGGGAAAGATGGGAAAACTGAACCAGTCCTGTCATGGAGGTTGTGGTCTCGAGAATATCAGTGTTGTTGTTGCCAAGAGAAGAATTTGGCCTGTGATGTTGCTAGGGTTTCTCCATTAGCACACTTACTGCATAATATTTGCTTTGCCTGTTTGCGTTAGGTAGCCAGCATTTGGTAGAGCAGGTATGTCTGTTTGCATTATTGCTATAGACATTTATGAGAGACGTTAGGAAGGAAAGGATATACTGTAGAATACTGTGGCAGGGAAAGCCAGGAGACTGTAAAACCTGCTAGCTGTTAAGCAGATGTATTATTTTGCTGGTGTATAGTACTCAGATGTACAGCTTCTTTCTGTGTATTTGATATATGCAGACAGGAGGAGAGAAGAGTTGAGTGTATTGTGCTTGTTCAGGTACAGTACGATTATTCAATGTTTTTTTTTCTTGAAAAATCTGACAGTACTGTACTTCAGACTGGAGTTACAGGGTTCACCAGGGAAAGAACAGCTGGATTCTTTATTAGATTTTATGTCATACATAAGGAGGCCATGTTTCCCATTGTCAGAGTGTAAAAGAAAATGAAAGCTCTGGGCATCATTAAAATCTTGGAAGTGTAGTATGTGTCAGTTCCATTCCCTCAACACCTGGATCGAAAGCTTAGTGTGAGGCCACTTAGCAAACAAAACCAGACTGTTTTCCACACTTCAGATTTTTTGCATTAAGTTTCCAGTAACTTTCGGTTTAAACTATGCGCAACAGTATTCTCTTGGGTATTGTACTTTTGCAGGGGACTGAAAAAGGAAAGTAGGCAACTGTAGAAAACAACTTTCGTATTGTAAAAGCTATAAAAGCTGCTTCTGAATGTCTTTCCTTCTATGTGCTGAATTTAATAGAAAAAGTTTGAATTAGAAAAATCTGTGCTTTGATCCAAAGAGCTAATAGATAGGTGTCTCTGGGTTTGGTATTTTGCATATTTACATTTTCACATGTTCTGGAATGTGACACACATTACAGCTGTTGAGTTACACCATGGGGTTTGCTGAACTAGGTGGGTTAATATGAGAGAGAGAGAGAATTAATGTGATCATATTTGAGTCTAGTAATTCTGAATGGCTACACAGAGCAGGAAAGAATCAGGCCAAATTTTAACAAATTTTTCTGTAAGACGAGGATACAAGTTGTTATATCGAGATTCAGAAAAGATGTGTGGTAATGTGAATATTTCAGGAGAAATCAATAACTTCCATCAGCATTCATAGTGCTCAGTGAATATTAAATAATGTAGTTTCCAAAACTGCGTACAATTCTTACCAACATGGAAAATTAGCCATGAAGATAGAGAAACTGTTAGCAAGAATAGGAAACTGTTGTTATCTTTCTACATCTTAGAATCACATTTAAAATCCAGGATGTTTTTTGCTGAGAATGTAAGATTATGAAGAATGAGACCTGCTTAATGTCAGTATTGAGATTCGGTTGGGCAAAGAAAAATGAGGCTTATGCTTTAAAAGTGTGCATAAAACAGTGTTGAAATAAGTAATTTGTTCAAAGGGGAAGTTGCAGTGGAACAGATACTTGCAGAAAGGACCGTTATTGATTCATTGCAACGAACAGATGCGTCATTTTGAGAAACTGATGAACAGGAGAGAATGGGAAAATTGAGAAAAATAGTTGTGGAATTGAGAAAAATAACTGTGGAAATCATAAATTAGGCAGTGTCTGAATAGATTATTTATCCTTCCAATGTCACAAGAGGGCTGTTTCTCTTTGTCATGGAAAATTGGTTGACTAGTCAGAGCAACTAGGTCAGAAGTGATGTTAAGATTAATTACGTTTTGAGAGAATTTGTGGAATTAGTTGAAGCTTACTGAAGTAAGTTGAGGTGTTCAAAATGTTTCATCTTTATTGACATGAATCTTTTCAAGCAAACATTTTAACTTCTATATATTCCTCCCAACTCTTTCCTTCTATTCAGAATACAACACAAGTTAAAAGGATTTATTATTACTCTTGCTGCTACTGCTACCTTAAGTTAAGAGCAGACTGAGAATTTTCATCTTTCTCCTTACAGTGCACTCCAGCTAGTGTCGCAGCACCACAATTCAATTCCATGATAACTTTGTAGTTGGAGCAGAACTTATGAGCTAATAGTATTCATGTGCTGCTTTTTGATTCCTAGGTCATTAAATATCAGATAAGATAGCATTTTTTTTTCCTGGTTATTCCTGTTCTTTCCCATGGCTTAAAGTTCTACTGGATGTGATCTTATATACTGGAATATCTGTAATTCACTACTTTTATTTATATATGTGTATAGGTGTATGCATAGGGGTGTGTGTGTGCGCCCATGTATCTGCTTGCTTTAGTTGCAAAGTGTGTTATAGTTCACATCAGGAATACATTGCAGAGAGACTCTGAAACATAATGATTCATGTAGCATTGAATACCAAGAGATCATGTGTGCTTTTTACCTTACAGCTGAATCCTCTCTGTCTTTTCCTTTCTGCATGCATAATTTTATTTTGTCTTCCAAATAGCATTTCAGATAGGTTACTGCCTAGCAGACTGGGCTGCTTGCTGTTTGGTAACTGCAGTCCTAGTAAATCATTTCTGAGGTGCCAAAATGGTTATGAGTAAGAACATTGAAACCCACTGGTTTCCTGCAGCAATCTTAAATGCTGTTTCTTTCCAGAGATGCACATAATTTAACATCATGAAAATTTAGTGAAGAACATGCAATAATCTCCTGGAATGATAGGCATCAGCTTTCTAAAAGTCTGGGCTATGTTGTACCTTGTGAAGACAGTAAGGAACATTTCCAGTCCTCAGGTGAGAAGTCATGATACTGAGACTGTGGTTAATATGAAGGATTTTTCTGGATCAGCACTTCACATTCACCAGTTTTACCTAGGAAGTTAGAGCAATAGTACAATCTGTAGGTAGCAGGTTGGTCTGCAGGTTTTGAAATGTGTGCATCTACATAAAGGTACTTTCCAACCATTTCCCTCCAACGTGTCTGTATGTACATTTGTGTTCATCATAGGAATCAAAAAGTGCTATAACCAAAAGTGCTATAAAGGTTTCAGTTTCTAATGAAGGAAATACTGGTTTGCAATAAGCCTTACTGACATTTATAGCGTTCCGGCTAATCCACAGTAGTATCTACCACTGACCCTCGTGCTATTTTCAACACGTGGCATGAAGAAGCTTACTTGATTTCACCAGTCTGAGTGCAGTGTGTGCAGTCATGGAGACAATGTGGAGTCCCTATTGTGCTGTAAATTCACAGTCAAGTCTGCTGGGCTATAATGACTCTGTGTGGAAAAGCCCTCCGTGAGAAGTGGGGAGACTTCGTGAATTATTTTGATCAGTCTCTCCTATCAGGGTTCTCTCTGGTCCGTTTCTCATTAATGTTCTATTACAACGTATATCAGCATAGCAGATCTCTGCAAACTCCCACTATCTGCCATTATTTGCCCTGTATTTTATTGACATCTATGTTTAAACACTTAATGCTTTTCATTATGCTCTCAGGATCAGTAGCAGCAGGCCATCAATGTAAAGCAGCTCAGTGCCATTAAAACTAAGCTATGAAATTATGTCAATCTAAAATAGACTTGAAGATGCAGATGTTGTTGCTGTTGTTTTACCCTCTGTCTTGCTTTTCATTCTATTTCTTCTGAGCAGTGTATTTTTTTAAGAAGCAAATGAATTAAAGCTCAGAGACTTATTACATGTAAGCTGTTATAGTAAGCTTAAACGTCTGGTTAAAATCATCATATGGAAAGCTGGCTTTTCTGATTTTACTTGTCTGAAATAGTTTCTATAAAAAGACATGAAATTATTTTCTTGATGTTAGGCAAAATTGAATTTAAGAAAAAATTAAAGCATCTGTATCATTAAACAATACTGAATGACAAGCACAATGCTAGGGTGGTTTCAAAATGTGTAAAGATAATCTGAATTTCCTTTTCTCCTACATTCGAAACTTTCATTCTGTTTAAAGAAAAACAACAACAACAAAATTTCTTCAGTGAAAGTCAGGTTGGTGTGGAAGATCCACTGGTTATGTGAGGCATGCATAGGCGTACCAAGGTCATAGATTTGGACTTGGAGAACCTTAAAAAAAATTGTTGAAAAAAAAAAAATCTGATAAGTGGCCTGGGTGCCTGTGGCAATGACAATTTCTCAATAAAACTAAAATGCATGCGTATGGGCCTGTATGTTAAGTGCAGATATACTTTTGTGCTCTGTGTTTTTGTTCAGCATTGTTTCAGCTTTGGGATGCTCCTCTGTGTTCAAATAGTAGGGAGAGAGGTGATAATAACATATTATCACATGGCATGTTATTTGTTGTGTTTCTAGTCATAACAGTGCTCGGCAATAGAGGCTGTAGCACAGCAGAACAGCATAATTCTTATTTGCTTGTATCTGCTGTGTGTTGTCTTGAAACCAACCATAGGTAGACACAACTGCCAGAATGCTAGAATCTTGATAGCAAAGTAAATGAGCCGAATTTTCTTGCCCTGCCCCAGAACTGTTTAACATCTGGGGGAGATCTGGGCTTCTGAGCTTCCTAATGTGGGGCCAGATAGTCATAACACTATGGAGGGCTTCTATGGAATATATTATGGGCTTCCTGTAAATAAAATCATTAGCTTTCAGATTTTTTTTCATTCTGTGAGGACTGAACACTTGTATTAACATCATCGTTCCGTTATACCTCAATATTTTTCTCATTAAGAGTTTCTTCGGCCATCTGTAGAAGTTGCTGAGAATGCAGTCTGGCATTAAAATGCATGTTTTCATATCACTGATTTTTTGAAGGGTCAGCTGACACTTGCATTCAATTTGATCACACCAAATTGGGTGCATATATGTAGGCTCTTTGCGGGATCCTGTGGCACAAGCATCTTTCAGCTCTTTCTCCTATCCTTTTTGAAAGAAAAGAGTGATGGGATGATATATATAGTGGTGTGTAAAGCAAATAGTTGGAGAATGGAAGCACCATATTTTAAAAGAAGTATTAAGTTGGTATGGAATAATAAGTAATAACTGAGACTTTGGCACCTTTCTTAGGTGAGCAATAAAAAGAACATTCAACATGAAAAGTTAAAGGTGTTATGGAGATGTCGAAAGTGATTTTCTGTTTCTTACTGAGGGATTATGAGAGAGATGAAGGATTCCAGTCTTTGAGAACAGGAGATAGTAATCTCTCTAGTTCAATGGGACGTGGTATGCTTAGGAACGAAACTGTGTCTAATAAAATTGGAGGCTGAAATATTACCTCTGGCTTCCAGAACTTTATTCCTTTTATCCTCTCAAAGGAATGCTACATTCCAGTTAACCATCAGAGTACCAGGGTTCACCACTGCTTGACAGTCATTTGCGATATATCATCTGTGTATTTCTCTGTATGTATGTATCACTGCAGGATTTTTCTGAGTGTGAGGATGGAGAGGGAGAAATGTTTCTCATCTGTAAAGTTGAATGATAATCTAATGAACAACTTGCAATACAGAAAAGCCTTGCTGTATGTGTTAACCATAATTTTTCCTCCCCAACATTTCGTTAATGAGACCATTAAATCATTGGTGAGTAGTATTATACTACTTGCATGTATATATGTTAAAGGGTCATGTGAATGTCAGACATCAGCACTCCAGTTGTGATTCTTCTTTGTGTACCCAGACTATTTCTAATGAATATATAAAAATTTTTAACCTCCCAGGTTGGCAGAAAAGCGGGAATCCTGCAAGGATGACATCAAGAAAATAGAAAGGATATCGAGGATGCAGTTATGTCTAGAGTACTATTTACTAGGCATGCGTTCTTCCTGGTTTTGCCTGCTTTCTGTAAAATGTCATGCAGAGGACATATTCCAGTAATAAGCTCTCTAAAATGTGAAAATAATCGTTTGATTTTGAGACAAATGTAATACATTTATTCTGAACTTGCACTATTTTGTTTACTGCAATTTTCCCCTTTACTACCATATATTTCCTTTCTAATTTTCTTTCTTTTCTGAAATGTGGTTAGAAATAATCTGTATGAGTTTTTAGTGTCAAGCATTTTTAAGGCAAGATTATTAGGACAATATTTTACAATTTTAGCACCTTCCTCTGTAAACATTTTAGAAGGTGTATGGCTGTAGAATTAATGAAATGTGTTATTGCCATCTCTCAAGGATTACAAATACATCTGAATTAGGCTCCTTATTTTTGGAGCCTCATCCAAATCTCATTAAACTCACCTAAAATGTATGCTTGTAGGTCAGTTTCCCTGAGGCTGATTGCTTAAGGCATTCTTAGCTACGGATGCACTTGTGAGAATTGCAAAACCATGGGCTCATCAGTTAACTGCTTCCAATTTTGTAGTTGCTTCAGCAAAGGCTTTTTACTTAGATTCATTTGTTTCCATTAAAAGCATAAGAAAAAGGCAATGGCACCTTATAGCCATTTTGCAGTCACTTTTCACAGTTGAAAATGCTTGTTAACATTGCAGTGGCAGGAAAGAATCAAGCCCTCTCTAACTACTTACTTTTAAACCTCAGAAAGTGTATGTGTCCGAGCTTGCACACCTTAGGGTTTAGAGGTGAGAAAGACAAGGCACAACATTTAGTCAATAATCCTAAATGCAGACTCATGCTTTTCCTAAGCTAATTTATAATTTCCAAATGGAAGAGAGCAGCTTATTTTACTACTTCCTTCATGGAGCTGCAGACTTAGCTTTAAGGACTCTTTGGCTATATTTTTCCTTTCCCTTAACCAGCTACCCCATGAAGGAAAGATCCTTTTTAAAAAAAAAAAAATAAAAAAAAATTCCTTGTAGAAGTTTCAAAATTATGGTAGTATTCTGAGAAGGGAAGGGGAAGAGAAGGTGGGGAAGAAGGTTTGGGGTTATTTTTCTTTAGAGATTAGAAGTAAGGCAAGGTGTCTGACTAGATATTCCATAGTTCAACTGTCATAGGAGTTTATTTTAAAAGGCATGAAAGCTCTGTGAGTTTTGTTGAGTGTCCTGAATAAATACCACATACATTCAGAAACTGTCTGAATAAAGAAATACTTGATATTTAAATGCAATGGAGGTTTTTCTGCATTAATTCTATATGTTTACTGTACACTAAGTCATGAGTCAGATGTGGCATTTTGTTGGAGTAAGTGCATAATTAAAATGCAATATGTAATAAACCTAGAACTTTTTCTTTGGAAAAAAAAAATCCACAGATTTGCCTTAATTATGAGAAGGCAGAACTGAACCCAGCAAACTCTTAATTAGACCTTTCCATAGCTCTTTTACCCGTTTTTTTTTTTTTAATAAATACACAGAAACTGCTGGCTTCTTTCTTTAACCCTTCATTTTGCGTTTTTATATTATAGAAACTGCTTCTCTTGCAACAGAAATAATAATCAAATGGGACATCATCGTTATGGAACTTTATAATTCATTTACAGTACTCTTGATTAGAGCTACAGTTTAATAGGTATTAGTGACAGTTTATTTATTGACAGCTTTAAGAGCAAAATTGCAGAGAAATGTGAAGGGTAGTTTGCAAATGAATTATATCTATACTGTTCAACTACACTTGGAGAAAGGGAGTACCTAAGAGATGTGTATTTTGATTGAGTAAGCTGCAAAAATTATAGCTTCCAGCAATGTCATTGCTGGGAAAAACTGACAGCCAGGGAGGAAGAAAAGGTCACCTGATTCATCTACGGCCAACTGAACTCATTCACAGGATTAGTGGTGCTCTGTCTCCAGAAGGGGTCAGTGCTTACCAGACAGAGCCTCTGAAGTGGGAGTTGGAAGAAGAGAAATAGAGCTTCAGAATAGCGAAGTGTATTGCCATTTGCAATACCTTGTGACTGTCTAATGTCCTTTTCAATTCCACAGTGAAAGGGGAACTATATATTTAATCAAATCAAAGACGTGTTTACGTCTGTCCATGCACATGCATGGTCTCTATGCAGAGAGACAGTTGGGGGAGGTTCAGGTTCAGGTTAAGATGAGCTATGTGTCTGAATTCCCTTTACAGTCAATAAAGCCATTGGAGCCAAGGAAGCATCTTAAAGGAGACATCTCCTGGCTGTCTTTTAGACCCCTAGGTCTCGTGTGACTAGTGGGAGCTGAGACACCTATCTCGCATTCTGACCTTGACTTTAACTGTCTACATTTTGCGCTGAATCCAGTCAGCTGACTTCAAGAGCAGGATTCAGCTGCCTCAGCATAGGCTATTATTTATTAGTAGTAACGTTTCAGAAGCCATTGCGTATGCATCTCCTCCACAGCTTCCACCTACCCAGGAGTGGGTTTCCCTTAAATCATATCTGCAGTCCATCTGTATGTGGACATCTTGGATACCTCCAGACATCTAAATGGTACTAGGAAACTGTATTTTAGGCAATCATATGCCTGCCTTATTCTTTTGCCAGTAGTTGCAAAGAAGAAGTAGTAGCAAAGTAGAAGTTAACTTGTCATTTTCATTTTTGTAAGTTGCTAATTCAAGTCCATCAAGTCCATCTTCTTTCACTGAAAATACTGGATCTTTTATATAAGATAGGTAAATAAAGCTGTGGGTATATGAATTTGAAAAAAGACCAGTATAACCTTATTAAAATAGTCCATATTAATAAAGAAAAGGTATCATAATAAATATTAAATCTTTAAGTAAAGAGTTGTTTCAACACACAACTAGTCTTAACCTGCCTAGTTGGGGAACATGTAGCTGAGAAACCAGAGCAGCGTTGTCCACCATATTGTCCTCCATCATCCTTAATCAGCAATGAAAAGTTTAGAATCATCATTTTTCATACACAAAGACTAATGGCATCCTAGCTTAAATCATAAAATGTTATAATCAGGACAATAGGAAAAATTATTGTAGGTTTCCCTCTCAAATTGGCAGCTGTTCCAAATGGTGTGTTAAGCCTGCTTTTGACTTTGTGTGGATAATTCCATAAGTCAAAGTAGAAGCAACGCTGGTTGTCCTTCAAACTGGGCAATGCGAAGTACGTCACTATTACATGCAGCCTTGGTCAGTGTGTACATCCAGTTCTGAAGAACTTGTACCTATAAAGAGGTACAAATGAGGCAATTTTTTTGCAGGAGAATTATAGAAATAATGAATCACTCTATATATGAAGGGACTTAGCTATGTGGGAAAGATGAAGCTTTAAGCTCCCGGTATATTTGAATGAGATGGAGCTACAGATGTTATTTATTCACAGTGAATAGATATGTAAAAAGGGATCTTAAAGTCACTTCTGTCAGCTGTGTTGAGCTAAACAAGAACAAGGAAGTATATGAGCACTGAATTGGGTACATGGAGGCCTGTTTTCCCCCCCCTCCTCAAAGGGTAGTACAAGTTTGGAAATCAGATTCTGGGAGCAGTCAGGAAGAAAATTCTGCCAAATATTTGGACTCCTGTAACAACTTGTTAAAAATGGGGTTAGATGATTAGACATCCTCCATATATTTCACTTGGAGTTAGTTGATTACAAAATATAAGACTCCTTTTAAGACATACTTGTAGCATCTTTGACTATTCAGGTCCACCATTCAAGGATTGGTTTCATGTTGATGCCACTACTAGACAAATTTTCAGAACTTGCTTGGGTTCTGGCATTTCTGTGTACCTTCATAGTGTTTTTAACGCAGTACAATGCATGAAGAACCTTCTGTCCTCCTCAAGATCTTTTCAAAAGCCTCATTTTTAGCTTTAGTATGACTGTTTTAGAGATGGAGAGAGATTTAAATAGTCATTCTGTTGCTGAATACTCGTTTAACATGTTGCAGCTGATCCTGGTAGAGTGCTGTGTACAACTTAAGTATCAACAGTGGGGTTTCAACAGAGCTCAGAGTTGCTGCAAATTTCAGTTCTTGGCAAGAATATCAATTTTGTATGTGCCAAGTGTCTGTTATTTAACCAAGCAGAGGATATTGAGTTACTGTAGCAGAAGCAAGATGTATGATTCATGTTTGCATATCCTTCTTCAAAACAGAAACAAAGAGATCTCACTTTTAACACATCATGCTTCTCTCACTAGCCTTTTCCCATTCACATTATTTGGCAATAAAAATAAAAGCATTAGCTGTTTATTCACTTATTTAGTGAGATGGGCAGCAGAGTATGCTGTCAGGTACTAAACCAAACTAGGTAGAACCAAAAACTGCAGCAGCATAGTATGCTTCTGAAAGTTGTGGAGTGATACTCTGTGTTGTTAAAATTCTGCCATTATCAAATACAGTTTATTTTGAATAATAGTTAAAAATCATATTTACAAAACAATTGTAATTTAAAATCAAAAGTTTTATTTGGGGCTGTTATGCTGGTTTGGGTGGTGATGAGTTTTGATTTGCTTAGGGGTTTTTTTTTGGTTTGGCTTTTTTTTTCTGGATAATTCCTTCTCCTTTTTCTTTTGAATGGATTGTTTTTTTTTCAAAAGATATATTTGGGCGCAATTTGAGTTTGATGCTGTTCCTTTAACACTTTATCTTAAGATCACAGTCACTGTCAAAACAGATCAGATCAGTGTCCCATTTAACCCAGTTTTGTCAGTGTGCCACTGACCATCACTGACTGCTGCAGTGAGCAGGGCAGTGTGTGCTCCTATCTGTGCCAGCTCCCTTCAAGATATTTGACAACTCACCTGGCTCTTGCTGCCCACCAGCCCTGCTTACTCTGGGCTGTTGGTTGGATGTTGTTAACAAGCTTCTTGGGACCTGATGAAGTTCTCTACAGAAATGCTAACCAGATTTTCCTGATCAGCTGTCCTAGTTGAGGATGGCTGTTAAGTCCAGTCAGCATATAGTGAAGTGGGTACATGGATAATTAACTTCAGGAGAAAGATTATTTTTGCAGTAAGGAAACTCAGCCTGTGCTGAAAGGAAAACTTTGAGTGCATTTCATGTTCAGTTCCAGATTAATTTTTAGGCATTTGGGGGTGGCAACTGACATGAATTCAACATAAGTAAAATCCCTCTGGATGAAAGCAGGGACTACAGTGCTATGACCTATCCTGTCTACTGTATGGCCTTTCCCCACTTTCCCCACAAATAACCATGGCCCTTGCCTTGAATACTTGGTAGCTTTGTGTGATCAGAGAATCATGTAGTTATCTGCACTGCCTTGGTAGGGGCCAGCACGTGGTGTGTAAGAGTAAGTCCTGGATAAGCCTGTGGATAAGCAACACTGCTGCAGACTACAGGAGCCTATTAAAAGGCGACAGGTACAGTCTCTTCAGTTCATTTGTAGCTATTCGTTTTTACTATTTTAAATTAAGATCTCAAAGACATTTGAAGGATTATTAGTGTTTCAACAGGCTGAAAAATGTGGTCATCTTACATCTGTATGACAGCATTTCCAGTACTTTGTCTAGCACAAAAAAAGGAAGAAAATCCTGTGTATCTTCAAACTCTTGGATAACTGTAAGTCACTTCACTTAAAATAAACATGACAATTGTGACCAAATAACAACACTTATTTTGCATTTCATCAAAGCTTTGCATTATTTAGTCTAGGATTTTATAGTTCACCTTAGCTTCCTGGTTAACAGGAGGCATTGGTTCCAGAAAGTATTTGTTGCTGACCGTTGGTTCTAGAAAATAGGACAGGAAATGTAATTGAAACCAGTTTGACACAGTTTTCTTATTCAATTTCAGGTGGTGACAAACTGGGAGGTGGGGGAGGGAAATAAAGTGGACAGATTAGATTTTACGAGCTATGCTGCACTGTTCAAGGGAGTCAGATTTCCACTTTGGGTAAAATGGGTAGTATTTTCCTTTTTTTATACAACTTCCAAAGAAGGATTTCATGAGTTTGTATGAAAATTTCGTACTAATTCTTCCATACCCAATGGCTTAGGCTAAAATAATCTATTTGTTAATGTTAATCTCACAGAGTGAAACAACCAAATGTCTGAATGCTTACTTGAAGCAGCTGGGAGGCAGTATTTTGTGTCTCAAACTGGAGAAGGCATATTCATAGGTAGTACAACTGTGGACATTCATTTTTCAGGAAGCTTCCCAATGATTTTTTTTTTGCCAAATTACTTTAAAGTTTCGTTAACCTTTTTTTGTTACTAATATGCAAAAATCAACTTTTAGTTTGAACTTCTTGATATTGTATGACAAAACTGATGTCTGTGCTTATTATTTGGGATTGTGGACAGCAGTTACAAATGGATAAAGCAAAAAAAGAATTCCAGTTTATTATCTAGACAAATGTAAATTCAGTGGGTCATGGTAGGGCAGAAGTGAATGTGAAAATTTGCTTTTGGTAATGCCAAAGAAAATTATAGTAGGCTTTGTTGTCTAACTAAGATGAAAGATATATATAATCTTTTTTCTACTCCTTTTTTGAGAAGTTTTCTTACCAAGGTCAGTTTTTGTTTTTGTTTTTTAAGGGATATTTTCCAGGTGCTGTACCATTTTATCATAATATTCATGCTCCTAAAATAATTTCTGAGGTTAGATTTTCAGTGGGCATGAACTGCCAAAGTCCTGATTTGATCTGTTCTTGAATCTGTTATGAAATTGAGGATTTAAGATATAATTGTATTTTTCTTGAGTATTTAATTCTAGAGAGTAAAAGCAAATTACATCATAGTACTGAGGTGTCTGGATTTGGATTCTTTTAGAGGAAGAGGAGGTATCATTTTGGTGATCACTGCTGCAGAAGTAAAGAGAAAAGTAAGGAAAAATGCTTTCAACAATGCATAAAATGAGGAACTGTAAAATAAAGGAACACAAAGGAAACAAGAGTTGAAAGAAAAAAAATGATAAAGAAAACCAGCAGATGGGGATTTTGGGGAAACCAAAGAAGTAACAGAAATAGCCGTGCTTTGTTTTCATGTACTGCTTGGCCTTAAAGCTGTGTTAGGCTAAAGCGTCCTTTTTATCAGAGCAGTGGGTGTTGCAGAGATTATTTCAGTGGCGAGTCTGTGCAAAGATGAATGTGCTTCTGTTTCCCTCTGCTGATTAGCACAGTCCCAAATGGCAAGTGTGATAAACCCTGGTCTTTTGATGCCCTTTTTTTCCCTTCAACTCAAAGACTTTGAGATCACAGGGTAATTTTTTTTCCCTAACAAGACACTGGTGTTTTCTCCTGAATTCTTCATAAATCAGACATTTAAAATACTTAAGACTGTGTCCTTATATTTCCTGTTTCCATGGAATCTATAGGAGGTTTGAAGTATTCCAGGATGCCCTGCCAGCCCTTAAAGCCATTATCAGATTTTCAGTCTCTCGTGTCTCACTTAGATCTTTGGAGGCATATTGCATACCTGTTTTCAGCTGAGCAACTCTGCATGAGGAGCTCTTAAATGATGCCTTCGAAACTTCCTGTATTCCTTTGATTTCACGCTGGGTCTATTTTTTGCATCTTACTGACATTTGTTATTCCCTTGAGGCAAGTACTTCAGCATATACCATACCCACAGCTGGATAATCACAAGCTTGGACCTGTGACAACTTAAAGTGAAGTCTTTTTAAAGAAAAAAAAAAAAAAAATTGAAGAAAGTGTTCTTGTAGTTAGAGCCCTGAAACAGCATCAGAAGGAAGGCAGCTGTACAACCATTTTACATAAGGACTCTCTTTCTGAAACCCCAGTGTCTCCATTTTAGTTTTTAGATGGCTTCCTTTAAGCCCACCACACCCTAACCTTTTTCTCAACTTGTATGGAGTCGCTGCAGCTCAGCATGCAGGCATGCAGGCCTGCTGATGAGTGTATGACAGCTCTGTGTGTATGCCATGCATGAAGACAAGCCATGGTCATATTCTAGTCAGGAGTCCTGACTAAGCCTGACATTTTCTTCACTAGAGCCAGGCCCTGGACCTGAGGGCAAACTAGTCAGATACTGTGGCTGACTGCTTTGGTGTAGCAAAACAGCACTGCTCGATAGAATAAAGCTCCTTGCAAAACATAGCAGTTTAAATCTTTACGGTCATGCTAATGCTTTTTTATTATTATTTATTTATTTTGACTCGCCACCTTTGAATGTAATTACTGAAAGGTTTTTATTGTGAAGAATCATTTTCTGTAGCACATATTTCAAACGTTCCCCAATGAGCTGTAAGTTGAGCAGCCGCTAAGTTGCTTGATTGTTATGCAGTGCTAAAGCATAACATAGCTTCTGTGTGCTAATGTAATCGTTCTGTTTGGTTAATTTAAAATGTTCATTTAAAATTTAAAAGGAGGGTAAAACATAGCAAATAAAAGAATGCCACAGAACAGAGAGTAAGAGACAATTAGGGTCTCTGACTGTAAGATGGGAGAACAGAGGTCTGACTTCTGCAAGAATAGACAAATTACTGTCGAGAGCCGTGGTACTAGGGAACAAGCTATGACAAAGGTGGTTTGTCGTGAAATATGGAAAGGCTGTGCTAAGCAGCCTGTAATTACAAGCAAGTTTCCACATTTGCCAGCAGTACCTGCTGGAAGTATGCCTGCATCCATCATCTCTCGCCGGACTATGGCACACCAGCTCCCTCAGGTGTGCTGGCAATCATGTTTGTGGGCCTATGCTATGAACTGCTGTTGAGGTCCACTGAACAGTCGCTCAGCATATTTTTTAGGAAGGGCACAAGAGGAGATTTGGTAGATTAGGTTGCCTGAGCTGCATCACAGTGTGGTCCTGCGAGCTGTTATGCTGACATGACCAAGGCAGCAAAATGAGGACAGGGATGGATGCCTGTGGAGAGGGAGGCAGCAACAGTCAGGCAGGCTCTGCAGCTGTTGAGCTGAAGTGTATGTACCTGGTACTTCAGTGTCCAGATATCCTTACATGGCCAGAACTGCATATTATACAGCATTTGCAAAATCCTCCTAAGTTTTGGGAGTGTTGGATGGCTAGGCTCACTGCTTTTTGTCCTGTGATCTGGTTGTACAAGCGAGAACAAATTTGCACAGGGAAAAAGTGAAGTTCCCACCTCTTCTGCCTCTTGCTCCCACCTGCCCTGCCCCATCCTTCTGCCCCACCGTGGGGCAGCCAGGGAGCTGGGCAGGCCCTGAGGGAGCCGGGTCAGGCCCGCTGCGGCCCGGCCAGGCTGGGATGGGCTGCGGGGCGTGGAGGGCCTGGCCTTGCCTGCCGGGACCTGACGGCTTCTTGATGTGTTTTGGGTGCTTCTTGTGCTGCCGCTGTAATCCATATGGTATGTGAGTGATCTGAAACCTGATTGTGGCTATGTGTGAACTCCCCCCCGCCCCTGTCTTTTCTTGCTCAGCTTTCCTTCTGAAAGAATTTTTGGGACAATGTAGTTAAATCCTCCCAATATTCCCTGAATTGATTCCCACCATTTCTGAGAAGGGGTAGTTTCCTGTTCATATGAGCCTTGATGCTGACATTTCATTGAGCTAATACGCTCCTTGGCGTTTAAAAACAGGCATAAAGGTGTTGAATATGACCCAGCATTCATCAGGAAACCTGTAAGGAGCACACAGCAGTTGGCTGATGTGCTTTTGGAAATCTGCTGAGGAGCTGTCGCAGACCTTGTCGGATGAGGATTTTTGCTGCTGAATTAACCTTATTGGGCTATCTAGAAAGGGACAAAGAATAGTATGAGATGCTACTTTGCACTAAATGTTTTTCCAGAAGTAACTCTTATTCAAATGCCTACCAAGTATGGGGGTAAAAAAAAAAGTTCTCTTCCTCACTAGAATCGACCCTGATTTGCACCAAAGCAAATGGGAGCAAAGCTGAGCTGAAGCAAAATCAGGGCACGGGTAAATCCATAAACTTAAAGAATAATAAGAAAGACACAGAACAGAGAACAGATAACAATAATCAAAACCCACTAAAACATTGTTAAATATTTGCATTTTGTTTGTCTTACGCTATGCTAGGCTTCTACCAGGTGGAACCCTTTTAAACATGGAAAGCAAAAAGATTAAGGAATAGCGTCAGCAATATTGTTGTCTTTCTGTGGATGAAATCCAACCGAGTTGGAGTCAGTGGAAGTTCTGTTATTTAATTCAGTAGAGTCAGGATTTGACTTCAGTTTTCTACTGTTTATAATGACCTACTGTATGTTTGGGCACCATTTCAGTACAGGAATTAGCTCCCACTACTTAAATATTTTTAACACTTTTGAAGATCAAATGCAGTCATTCTGCAGCTCTTCATATTTGCTAAATATTAGTTTTATTTCTTAAATTTTAATATTTTCTGGTAGCCATCTAGCAAAGACAGTAGTAAGACAAGCCAATACAAAACAACAATGTAACTGTCTCTATGGCACAGTTTTTCTGTTCATGATATTATAAGGAAGAAACAGGGCTATTTTGCAAAAGCACAGGACAAAAACAGAGTTTCTTTCAGTTTTGTGGAGCATATATGTCTATAGATTATCTTCCTTACAGTGTTGAGCATAAATGCCAAATTCCGGTTTGAACTGGGATGTTATCACAGCTCTTCAATTTATGGCCTTTTACAGCCAGCCTTTTACAGTGAATGGACTGTAAATCAGGAAAAAAACCCTCTCAGTATACCAATGGGAACTGCAAAAATCTTCATGAAAAGTAAGTTCCTGAAAAGTAACTCTTAAATGGAAGGGGGATTTAGCCCTTTTTAGTTGGGGGGATTTTAGGTCAGTGCTAAAACTGTGCAGTTCTGTGTTGGCTCATGTCTTGATACTGACATTTTTAGAAAGATGCAGAGGAGTTAGCTATTGGCAGAATTATGCTTTGCAAGGTTTAAAGCCCCCTACCCAGTGATGTCATCAGCATTTCTCAATTGGCTGGCCTTTCTCACTGTTGAATCCCTCAGTAACGTTTTATTTCCTTCATGCTTATTTTCCACATTTCCTTTTTTTGTCAAGTGAGCAGTTTTACATCATCGCAGTTATAATTTCTACACATATTCTGTGAATTACCAACTTTAATTTCAATTGTCTCTTTGATAGGGATTTCCCTACACCGCAGTTGTTTTATAATTCTTGAAGGATAATTATGAGCTAGATGGTTGTACTTTGGAGGAGGCAGGAGAAGTAGATAGTACGCATTGGGAGAAGGGGTTTGAAAAATGCTGTGGAGATCGACAAGGAAAGGGAGAAAGGCAGCATCTTGTGAGAAGAAATTGCTATGACTTTAATTTAGCTTTAATTCAAATACATGAATCCCTACATGTTGTTTTTTAATGTGATATAGTACAGCTAAAAATACACCAGTGGTGTGTACAAGAGAGAAAAAGAAAGCCTAGCTTTTCCTGAGGGGATATAAAGACTCTTAAGTCTTCCTATTTTCCTAGATTCTTGTCATCTCTGCACTCCAAATTAAATTGGAATAATAAATAAAAAATCCACTGTATAGCAGGGCAAAGGTTTCTTCTGTAGATCTGTCTTGTTAGCAAGTGTTACACTTCTCTGTGGAGATGCTTACCGATTCCTGCTGATTCATTATGGCAGGAGTGGCTCGTTAACTCTTGCCAGAAAGACGAGTGACAAGTGTGGCTTTCTGGTGAAAAAGAGCAGAAGAGCTGACGCTGACCTCCATGCAGCCGGTGCAGATTCTGTTCAGGTTAATGTGGGATGCTGACACAGGAGGTTGATTTGGATTTTATCAAAGCAAAGGTCTGTTTCCACAGCTTTTTCAAGCAGCTGATCAAACATCCTGATCTAATGAGATACAGGCAGACAAAAGGCCAGTTAGTCTATCGCAGAGATAGTGCGGAGCAAAACTTGGAACAGCACTTCCTGCCCCCTGAAACATTTGTCCTCATTTTGGCAGCTTGTTTGATGGGATCGTTCAACTTCATATGTCATGGGCTAACTCTGTGGCCCAAAACTTGACTGTACGAGAACTTTCTGAGAGAGCATGGTTTGATCTTGTGTAGCAAGCGTACAAGTAGTAAGGTAAATTGCCATAACAGTTTCAGTTTTTGTAGTCCATTGACTTACGTAAACGTGTGTATATTGTTTATGTACATGTATATACATATGTATATAAAGCCCACACTTCTCCCTTTTAGTCTGCTCTACCTTCTGCATGCTGTGTTACAGTAGCATACATGGTGCACAGTGAAAAAGTATTCTGAAAGGGTACAAAGATTCCCCTCAGTGCTCAATTTGAGTCATGTTCTCATGCTTGGAGTTTGAAAGGAATTTTTCTTGCAACAAAAGGGAATTTTCTGGTTCTCTTGACAGTGTGAAGATTGGTGTGCTTTCATGCGCTCGTTATTAGATTTCAACTAATAAGTTTATGGGTTTTGCAAGTACCTTTGTATACTCGAGCCTTCTGCAGTCTGTCTGTAACAGACGCTTTAAAAGCTTCAGTGGCTGAAGTATTTTAAGTAACAAAGTTGTATGTCTGTGCAGCATAGGAGGGTTTCATCCTGTCCCGTGACTTAAAGAAAGGCAAACTAAATTGCATAGCAGAAGTCCCTTTCAAAGGTAGCCTTGTAAAGATGATACCAGCCAGGTGTAAATGATATAAAAATTAAATCAAACCAGGACTTTTGAACTTTCAAAGTTGTAGTTCTATAGCTTACTTATTGAGACAGTAAGTAGGTCAGCTATTTATTTCAGTGATAAAATTGAATGGTTTTCTTAAAGTTTTCACGTAGCTTTCAGATGTCATGGTGCATCCTGCTGTGTTTTAGTAGTGTCTGAATAGGCAAGATTATTACAGTACAGGTGCATTGGCTATTGTTACTTGTGTGCATAGGGAGAGAAGAAGGAAAACAGTTGTTGCTTCAACAGTTATCTGAGGCTACTACTTTCAAAAGATTTCCGTTAGTCCAGCAAATTGTATTTTTCCTCTCTTATGCTTTTCTTCATCTGTTTAATGAAAGAGTTGGTTATCAACAGATAGGCTGATAGGATGTGATTTATCTTTCAATTACTCTGCATGTTGTAACATCACCTAGAAATTAGTTAACATTTCCATTAAAGTTCATGTAAAGTATTTGTTGAACTACATGTAAATACCTAATTTAGTGCTATGCTGAATGGTTCATTTTTCTTCTGACTCCTACAGTATACCCTGAAAATTACTCTTTTTGTTTAGTATGTTGGTTGTTTCAGAGTACCTTTTGCACACGTGCATTTCCAATTACAATAATTCACACATTTTGTACACAATTTTAATCACTTGAAATGCTGAATTAGTCTTTTAATTATTAATGAGGTAAAATCCATTGATTTTCTCCAGTTGTTCAAACATGAGTCTGGCCTAATCCTGCCTCAGGCTTGAGGGGCACTGAGATGAACAGCAAATCCTTGAGCTAAACATTCATTTCATGGGATTTAAAGTGTGTGGGGGGGGAGGAGGGAGGCATTTTTCTTTTTTTTTCTCCTATGACCTTTTCTTTTAGCTTTTTCCATTTTCTCATATGCAAACATATTGTTGAAAACTATAGTTTTGCGATCACAAAAGTAAGTGAAAATGGAGTGGTTTAAAAAATTGTTCAAAAGCAAGTTTACTACGTACTTAAGTCTACACGATTTGTGTGGCTGTCTATGTAACTGATGAAAGACCTGTGGTGCAGAAGGCTTTACTACCGCAACTAAGAAGTCATACAGCTAATAAGTGAACCTGTGAGTATTCTAGCACATACAAACACGTATAAGATAACACAGAACTTGTGCACTGTGTTAATGCACATGTTTATGTGAGGTTTATCCTATGATTAGTGTCAGATTTTTCCTTTTGTGTGAAGGACTTTTCACTAAACCCTCTGGCTCAGCTGCAGTTCAGTGGTTTGATGCAATTTTGTCACAGTTTATTTCTTTAATTGATCTGATCCTCCTTGTTCTTTACATATGACCCTAATTACTTAAACTTGGCATCCATCCATCCTACAGAAGTCAAATAATCTGTTTTATTCCTTTTTCTTTTATCAATTTAGTTTTGCTTTAGCTCAAATTCCCTGATGTTGTATTACCATAAGAAGTCTCTTCTAGGAGGACTCAAGCTAAAGTTGTTTTAAAAGAAAGGCAGGGGAAATAAAATTCAGCAACCTCACAGAATGTGATTTAAAAAACTCCATGATTTATTACCTTAAAATTATGTAAATTAAAGCTGTCCTTGATGCCTTTCTGGAAATCAGTGCCAAACTTCTGAGCTTTACTCCATTATTTTCAGAATTTTTAGCCTCTGTTTGAACAGAGCCTTTTCAAACGCTCGGAGTCCCTGATCTTGGGGACTTAATTCCCAAAATGATATAAGCATTTCAGAAAGCATCCATGAATATAACAAGTTCAAAGTGGCAAGTATCAGTACCTCAGTTGTGCACAGGAAGACAGTATCCATCTTCTCTGAAGAGAAATAGTGTTTTTCACTGCTGCCACTAAAGGGAAGCCTCCTTTGGGACCTTGTTAGATGCTTTCATGTGAGGACCATTTGACCCACTTCTGACTAGTGAGCAGGCTTAGAAGGCAGTAGTTGTTGGGGGTATGCCTTTGGCTGATCTCCTCCCCCTCTTTGCAGTGAGAGAAAACCCTCAGCGGAATATATTAGGGATAATAACAGGGTAAAAATGTCAGTTAAAGAAGGGTGACGGATGGAGTTCCTAGATGAAAATAACAATAATAATAAACAAAAATCTTCACAAGGTGTCTCTGTATTTGCCAGAAAGGCAGCATCAGTGTCACATCTGATGTTCTTTTTAAAACAAATGAAAAAAAAAAGAGTATTTGTAGAAACAGTTCTTTTGTTTTTAATAACAGAAATAGATTAATTACTAAATATCACTTAACATGGACTTCTAAATCAAGGTCAAATTTTCCTTTTAACATGATGAAATCTATTTTATGAAATTGAAACACATGTTACTTAGAAGAAAGTTGATTAGTTTTTGACTGCCTGTTACCAACAAAGAAAAGAGAAGGACTGCTTTTGAAGAGTGTGTAAACTTAAGCCATCTGAGAACAAGTTAGTATAAAAAGCAGTTGTGTGGTAGGGAAACCATCAGCAAAATAATTCAGAACATGTCCATGTAACAAATTCTTTATATCTGATATCTAAGGAAAAAAAAATAGGTTCAGCCAGAATGCTGTTTCATAGCCAAAACAAAATACCTATTATTTTTCATCTCGACAGGTGGCTTCTTCAGCCAAATACAGTAATTTTGGTGTTTTTCTGTAGAATAACTCTATTGCAAGGCAACCAGTTTGAAACGGGTAGTATCTGCTTTCTTTTACGATATTGAAGATCTAAAAAGCCTTTTTATTTATTTATTTATTTATTTTGCGTGGTGCAACAAGCTTTCATGCAGGAACCAATGTTTTCCGGATTATGAGATTATTGTGTTTGTGTTCCTGGGAAAGCTAGTTTTGATGCATGATTTCCTCCCCAGTCACATCTAAATATGCAAGACTGGATCTACAGCAGTGCACGTGGAAGAGATCAGGAATAAGTCACTTCTGAAAAACTGATTTATGTTAAGCTGTGTATAACTACATGAAATATGAAATATTCTCCTTTTCTGCCACTGGGGTTACTCATAAATAATCTTTCTGATTCTGCACAGATCAAAGTAGTAACTTTATCAAGAGAGAGAACCCAGAGAAACCAATTAAATTATTATGTCAAACAGGAAACAAGCAAAGGAGAGAACTCCTTAAAAAACAGAAAATTCCTGTTGTTGTTTGGTACTCAGAAGTCCACTTAAGCATTGGATACTTAGATCATATTTCAAGTTTTCATTTGTATCATCAAAGAGAAACTGAAAACCAAGAAATGAATGTCCATACGAAAAATTGTTCCCCAGTATCTTCTGAATGCTTGTCAGTGCCTTTCAAATAAAAGTATGACTGAAAAACCAACCAAAGGGATAAAACCAGAATGTAGAGACAATGCTAGGCCTGAGGAATCCAACAGGATGTAAGATGAAGACATCTGTAGCTGAATAAAGATGCCGCCTTTAGGAGATTATCCTGAAAATGATTGCAGCTGCCACCAGAGAGCAGAAGTGCCAGATGCTGCCATAGTCCCCAGGGAAGCAGCTGTGTGTGATGAGTTGTCAGAGACAGGAGGGTTGGAAGAACAGGCGTCCTTCTCCAGATCTCGCAGTAAGAAATCAGACTGTGACAGCCCTACCCTTAGCCTTTGTCACCAGTGAGGGAAAATTTGTGGTAGGCCTTTTGCCGTCAATTATCTTTTTTTAGCATTTGAGATGCGACTTCTTGTCGGAAATAATTAAGATGGTACCTTGTACAGGTGGTGAAAGCTCTTTCCATAGTCTTTGAACGGAAAATGTGTGTTGCTCCATAAAGTGTTAGGATTTTTAATTTGTTAATTATGTATTTCATGCCTTTGAAAGCCAGGTGGTGGCATTTTTATAACATAAGTGGTGTATTGTTGCGGGAAAATTAAGTATTTTTTTTCATTAGGTATAGTGGTGCTCAATTTATTTACAGGAAGCAAGTATAAAACTGTGTCAGCTCTGTAAATTATTAAAAGTAAGATCAAGGAAAGCTGAAGAAGCTCTTCAGCAATTGGAGAAACCAAGAAGCTAAAGATAGCTTCTACATACAGGAACAATCTGCTGAGCAAAGTTACAGCAATTACAAGTTTGTTTCAGCAAAGTTCTGTCCAAGTTTTCAAAAGAGATTTTTCTGCATCTGCAGTTGTCTCACGGTCAGCCTTTCATTTGAACGTAACAAATAGCATGGTAGCAAATTGGCCTAATATCTATAACCAATTTATTCACATTGCAAGAACAACCTGAAAATCATTGTTGTCATGAAAAAACAGATGATTTTTCTGATTACTTCCTCAAGTCCTTGAAGATAAGGCATTTGTGATAGTCTTTAAGTAAATATCCCCTTCTTCTCTTTATTAGCTAGCACTAAGAAGCTGTAATTTTATGGTTGTCTGTTAATGCAGGTACTACTGTAGTGAATTTAGTGTCTTTAAAGCAGTTTGGCCTTTTTTTATTGTTTAATGGTAAGTCTTAAAAAAGAAAGGAACAAACAAAGAAAAAGCCAAACACCCATAACTGTGGGGAAAAAAAAAACCTTCAAAATGTGCACCCAGAAACACTGAAAATACAAAGTTTTATTAATTCTCAACTGTATAATGTATGGATCTTTTATATATAATATCTAATTTCACAATTTTCAAGGAAATTCTGTGATTTTTGTGCCAGTTTCATGACTGTGGAATGCTCACATTGACAGTGAAGTACTGGTTAGTAAAGATGGCTTTCTTGCCTAATCCAAATACCAGAATGTTCAAAATTATTTTAGTAATCGCTCTTAAATCTCAGTTGCCACTGCAGTAACTGTAAATCATTCTTGGTGATGAGAAAGCTACTAGTAAAAGCCCAAGCGTTTTATTCTTAACTCAATTATTTGATTAATATAAGGAATCTTCCATGCAAACTGATGAAACGTATTATGTTCCTACACGTGTATTTGCTTTTCTCTCTACGTATATGTATGTATGTAGACAGCTATCTGTATTTCCTCACTGCTGTGTAGCTGTACTCCCACATGAAAGGCTCTTAAAATGATTCAACCTTCCTTAAACATTTTTGACACCACAGTGCCTTTTCTCAACTGTATGTAACTGGAGGGGCTTAGAACCAACAAGTGTGAATCAGTGCTTTCAGATTTATACCAGAAATTCTTCAAATGCAGTGCAACAGAAAGGATTTTTATGATAATGTCATTTAGAAATTCTGTAGGATGCCAAAATGATTTGTGTGTCTACAGTCTGATTTTAATGTGCTTTCTTTTAAAGGTAAAGTTTACCTATTCATGAAAAAAGTTCTGTTCTAATTTTTTTCTTTTTTTTTTTTTGTCTTTTGTCTGCCTTGTTTCATATGTTTAATTTGTATTAAATGTTCATTCTGTTGCTACTAACTCCCTCCCTATTACTGTGCTCACATAAAGTATTTTACCACACAGGCATTAATTATGCTGTAAGATGCTTCCTCTACTCGGTTGTTCAACCCACTCAGCATGTTGAGCTCCTGATTTTAATATCTGTCTCAGAGTTCACCACATGTCATATGTCTTATAGACAGAGTTTATAGAAGATAACCCATATGTCAGATAATAACATCACCATCCTATCCTGTTGACCTCACCCTTTGACCCTACAATGGATAGATTGCTGTCTTGCACAGTCGCAGTTGCTAAAGTGCTCTGTCCACTGCCAATTAGGATGGATGTCCTGAATTTTCCAACATATACAAAATACTTTAGCCAATCAGCAGTAGGCTATTGTTCCATTTGTCTTCATCTTGCCAACTTCGTTTTATATTGTAAGGCAACCAAGGAAAATGGAAGCACTTTTCTGGTCAAGCCATGTTACAATGCTGAGGGAGCTGGACGATGAATAACTCTTCTGACTTTCTTCTCTGTTCTATGAGTGGTAAGCAGTTTAACATAATGATGCAGGTCTCAACCATCAGGCTTTAAAGGGGCAAAAGTAAGAAACAAGTTTGTGTATCAATCATTTTCACCTAAAAGCGGTCTAGAAATTGTTAAAAAGAAAAATTGTTAACATGTATAGAGTATGAAAAAGGCTCCATGTTTTTTATGTACTACATACTTTTTCACAATATCAGTGTTACTCAGCTAGATTACATTCTGTTCAATGATACGTGGATCATATTCTGTGCAGTTCAAATTTGAACTCAGTTATTTCTGGGTTGATATACGTAGCCATAAATAGCTGAGAAGAAAGTATTTCTGTAAACTTTCTGCAGTCTAATATTATTAGATGTTTTGGAAGAAGAAATGTCTTGTTTGACTCCTCAGAAGAAGTGTTGTCTAGCTCCCAAGTGAACATATTTATGGGACTATTCTATAAATGGTGCTGGCCTTAAGTTATTTTATAATTAACCTGGTGTCCACCCCAGAAGCAAATGAGACGATAATGCGGTTCATGTGTAGGTGTCACAGTTTTCATCCACAGCCCTGTTCATGGTCTGAAACTTCTGAATGAACTTTTGGAGCATCTGTGAAAACACTGTGCTGCAGCAGACAGTATTTAAGCTGACAGAAATTTGAATTTGCTTTAATTCAGCTCTATCACTGAAGAAAAGCTACAATTTCTTTGTGAAGAGCACATGCAGACAGCGTTTAAGCTACACACAGTAAGCCTCAGTTTCCTGTTCTTGTTATCCAACAACTTCTGTTCTCTGTGTCCAGGGCTTCAAATTTGTTCCATTCACGTGTGTTTCTTAGCTAATTACTGGCAAAGCCTGCCAGTAGACTCTGGAGGCAATTGTGGGCTCTGGAGTTGCGTTTCTGTGTGGTGTGATTCCTTTGACTTGCCACCTGCTGGGGCTTTATGGGACTGTCTATATCAGAGCTGCAAAAAGGAATGTAGGCTTTTTACTTATATGTTTAATACATTGCTAATCTAATTTCTTCTCAGCCTTAGCTGTCTCCTTTAACCCTCGGTAGGTCTGCTGGGACCCTGTATCAGGAGCCCTGTGAGAGGATAAGCAGCAATTCCACAGCTGACTCTCTCTGCTCTTTCTGATGTGAGTCAGCAATATTTCATGATTATTTGCATCAGAAACTGATAGCTCTCATAAAGTCCCAGACATCTGACCTTTATTGATCTTTAGAAAGAGATCATTGACCAAAGATATAAATGTTGTCTCTGTGGAGAGAAGTGCAAGTAAACTCTTGCCACAGATGCAAAACCCATCTAATCCTTGTGTAGATAAGCACTTCTACGTAACTGTAATCTTTTTGATATTTTCTCCCCACCCCCCCTCAGGCATCCCTACCTAAGTAATGATTTAGATCAATTTCTGGAGAAACACTAAGTGGTATGGAATCAATTGTAGAAAGTAAGGGCAGAAGAAAAAACTCTGTTGGTCTGCTTCCCATCTCATTACCTGTGAAGGATTGTTCCCCATTGTATATTTTCTAGTGATTTGTCCGTTCTGCTCTTAAAAGTTGCAGGGCCTGGATTTCTACTACATCCCGTGAGAGACTGGTCTAATGTATCTTCCTGTCAGGAATTTTGATCATTCTTCTTTATTCTTATTGAGACTTTCTTTCCTTCCTTTTTGTTTTGCTGTTACCTTTAGTGATGTTATACTAAATGTAATTACAATTCAGAAATGTTTTATAATGAACAGATGAGCTTTTCCTTTACAACAGACATTTAGAGTTTTATTTGTGTTTGTAGCTTCTAAATCAGGATTTTAGAAATCTTTCTGTTTACAACTCTTTTACAGGCCCCACATAATCCTTGTGTTATTCAAGTTTATCAGTATCTTTTTTTATAAAAATTGTACAAAAAATAACAAAGGTTTGTTTGTGGTGCCACAGCACAGCAGTATCAGAGGACTTATAACCATCTGGCTTTGCCAGATGACGCTTCTTCATGTAACAAAAGCTATATTAGACTTTCTGTAGACATTTCTGCAAATGTATATCCAACTTTTGTGTATTAATACAGTTTAGATGTTTTCACATCTCCTTATGCCTGCTTATTTTAGGTTATTTTCCTTTCAGTATGTTATTCACTAATGAAATTGCTAATTTTTTCCTTGCGTTTCTAGGAGTCATCCTTTTTTTTGTTGTTGTTGGTATTATTTCTTCTGTCCTATGTGGCCTAGGCAACTTCTCAAAGAGTTTTATTTCTACAACTTCCTTTTGAATTCACTGGCAAATAAATTAGGAAAAACATAAGAATCTTATTGTTGAATGCTATATTCTTAGTGTGAAGTAATTTAAAGTTACTTGGGTCATGATGCAAGCATTAGAAAGAGTTTTACACAGCATTTCTAGCAACTGAGATAACAGCAAAATGGTTGTGTTAATTCTTAACCCAGTCACCAAAATGAAGCAATCAGTAAGCAAACTTTTGCTTACTGATACAAAGAAAATCCTATTCACTCTTTTTTGGCCTTTAGAAAATCATGATGAGGGATTAGCTGGTATTTAAATTTCTCTTTCTGTGGTTTAAAATTGTTCCGCAGAACTTGATTTCCATGATTTCTCTTGCTTCATCCATTTGAATATGTATAG
>VXAL01006917.1:1681-85129 GCA_013399475.1 Chauna torquata | reverse complement strand
GAGTGTTAAACAAAGCAGTGAATAAAACAGTACCATACAAGATTAAGAAAGCTCTCTGGGATGTTGTCTCTTTAGAAGTTAGGAGAACCCAGGATGTAGGTTAAGGATGCAAATATTGTAAAATGCTCTGTTGGAAAAAGGCCGTGTGACATACACAGTTCCACAGAAATTTCATTTTTTCTTATATGCCCTTCAATCCTTGAGGTTACAGTAAAACTCTTAAACAGAAAACTTTACTTCATAAATTTCATTGATGCTTGCAGTACAGATAAAATCTTGGCTTTTGAACTTTAAAGCTGAGTTAAGACTTCAGTGGATGCATTTGATTTAAGATTCCAGGGTTTTGACATAAATATTTCCTAATCCTTTATGCTGTGCTATAATTTGTTGCCCTGTTTTGTTTTGATCAGTTTATGTGTTACATTAAATCAAGGTTACCTTCCTATAGGAATATATTCCCAATTTTTCAAATGTGTTTCAGGTCAAAAGAGCTTTGAAAGCTCATATTTTCTTTTGCTTTTAGTTGTTCTGTGCTTTATTAATAAAAAGACATATTTTTAACTGGTTTCTCTGTCAGCAGAGTAGTAGCACATGGCAAAGAACTTTTTTCCTTGGTTTGACAATTTTTATGTTATACAGAATCTGTAGTAGTTTGTGCTTAGATTTGTACAAAACCTGGTGATCTAGTAATCTTCAAGGCCTGCCAAGAGCAGATGAGACCTGATAAAACAGAAAAAGAAAGCAGGCTGAAAAACAACGAGTGCATGGGACAAGAAACAAGACAACCTTGTGACCTATTTTTAAAATATATATTATTTTCTGTCTGCTTTATTGCTGCTCCCCTTCTGCTCCCAGTTTGCTCGTGCTCTAACCAGAGATGCATACAGGAGGAGATTACCCCCTCACAATGGAGGAGCACAATGGTGTCTGCTGGAACAGTGTGAAGATCCTTTTTTGTATTTTTGCCTCGCCAGTCGCACTACAAAGGGCTGGATTTTTTTCTTCTTCATCATGATTGATGTTGTCATAGCCAAAGTTAAATGCTGATCCTTTGACAATTGGCTAATAAATAATGTGCCTCTGAAAGTGTTGCACTGCGTGTGTGGAACACACATGAAAATTATATGATATCTACTTAGCATTGCTAATCAATATGTAATGCATATCCTTGAGCTAATCTTTTTGAGCAATTAAAGCAAATTCAAAAGAGAGATTATCATGTGTAAACAATGATGGCTTAGATATCTTGCCTACTGGCCTAAGGTCTCACCACAGATCCTGCAGAGTTTACCTTCTGTATCAGTAGTTAATTAAGGTGAAACATGAGGTAATTAGGGCTAATCCCAGTGCTATCCTGCTGGCCTATTGCCTCTCAGGCCGTGCCCTAAACCAAAGCATTTTCACAGCTTGTGAAATGTTGCCATTTTCAGAGCAGATTTTAAAAATTGATGCCCGTGTTTATTACAGGCAGTGTTCCTAATCCTTTAAGGGAGCTACAGTGAGTGCAATCCAAGTGAAAAGAGGGAAAGGATGGCAACATTTATTTTTCTATGGGTTTGAAAACTGCGGTGTTGATACAACTGTATGCTAGGACATTCCTTGTAATTGACGAGGGATTAGAGGGATTAAATTTGTACTCTACACTTGTTTCCAACTGCCTGTGTGAAGCTTCTCTTTTTTTTAATGCTTTACATTTGATGACACAGGAGAGGGATGCACACTCTTAGGAGATGAGTTCTAGCACAGGCATGGCAATCTAATATAAATTAAAAACCACGTGATAGTGCCTGGAAGACCTACCTCAGAACAACACTGAGGTGTTATTCCTCAGGACCTCAGGCTTTTGTGAAACAGTTAAGAGGCCCTGCTGCATTAGGTCTGATCTGTCCTTCAGGATACGTATTCTCTTTGCATGATGAGTATTTCAGTTGTTAGAGACTATTTTATTATTGAAAGACTGGGTTTAACTGCTCATTAGATAAGTCTAACTACACAGAAAGGTTTACTCTTTTAATAGAAAATACACTGGATTTATTTTAAGGCAATAATAAAATAAGTATTCATCCCGAAGGCGTTTTATTAGGCTTTTAATTTTTTAGCCTAACTGTATGATGTCAAGTCACAAGCCTGATAAAATGACTTAGTTTTCCAATTAGCTGCAAGTTAGTGTGAATACACTATTAACTGCTAACCCTTGTTTCTTTCATGCTTCCTGAGCTGCTGTTTGACATTTAGGTCCCTGTACTCCTGTATTGGAGTTGTCTTTGATCGGCATGGGTCCATGCTAGTCCACAACAGAGGGGCAAGGATGGGGAGAGATAGTCAAAATGTAACATTCAAAATTTATGGAAGGGTGTTTTTGCTCTCAGTTGGCATATATTTGACTATTCTAATTACAAAACTGATGCAGATGATGATGATTACAATTTTGTCATTTATCTCTGCTTTTCCAGCAATATTGCTTTGCTCGACTCTGCTAAACAGTTTGAAGTGTCAGTGCCTTTAATGAGTCGAAGAACTACCCCTCTTTGACTCTGTTTTACCAAGCTGTTTGGTAGGTTCTTTAATACTGCCTTCATCAGTTTTCAGAAGCCAGAAGGACGGAGACTGTAAGTATTCAATGCAGAATCACTTACCTGACTACTGTTTTTTTGAAGTGCTGGACAGTGGACAGACATGTTTCTTCGATTTCTTGTCATCCATTTTGTTTTTCCAGTTGGAATCTTTATCTTACTGAGTGTCGCAATCCTTACATTTTAGAAGAATGGGTATTAAAATCATAGGCCAAAGAATAAAAGGTTCTCTCTTAGATTTATTGTTTTTTAGACATTTAATATGCTTTTTACTTGATTTCAGCTTCTAAAACTGGAGGAGGGGCTTTTCCTTCTGCATAAATGCAAAGAGGATTTGCAGCATGACATTTAGAAGTATATTGTATGAGGTTTGCTATTGATCCCTCTGGTGGGGATGAGTGCTCAGAGGGAATAAATGGCCTGCTTTTATGAGGCTCCCTGTCATCATGGATTTAGCTGTTTCATTTGCAGATTCCTGTAAATGTTTGCCTGATTTATGGCCAGTAATTTTCGTTGGAGAAGGAATCGACATATCGTCAGCAAATGACTGCGTGTCATTAATACTTTCAAATGGCATGTGAAAATGTTCATGCACTTCCATTGATCCAGATTGCTTCCCACTTTACAGCTCCAAATGTTTTAGTGTTTTGTTAATATTACATACAGGAGACTTGGGACACAGTTCGTTAGTAGGGTATGGGAAAGTGTTAGAAGAATAAATCATAATTCAGATTCATTATCTAGCATAAAGTTTAAGTAAAAAAAAAAAAAGTAACAGACCAATATTTTCAGTGTTTAATATTTCCACCTGAGAACTTGAAATTAGTTTTGCATTATTTTACTGGCACAGGAAGTTGCTGGAGGTACTTTCTTGGTTAAATATAAAACAGTAGCCCACATCATAAAGGCTCTAGATTTAAGCATTATCAGCTTGCATTCTTGGTTAGCATCAGAGCCAATTGATTATGTGCTAATTATTTAAATTGTTCTTACAACATTTTATTCTTTGCATCCTGTTTTGGTTGGCAGTTAATCCACTGAAGCATCTCCTAACCAAGGTAAGTGCTTTAATGCAGTAATTCACATAGCTAGGGTAGTGTGTGGTTTGTTTTTTTTTTTTAATAATCCATGAAAAACATACTGAGTTTGTATAGCTGGTATTAAGAAAAAGTGAAGCCTAAAAAAAGCTCTTTTTTTAGAGTGCTGTGTGTATGTGATACCTAAGTGTGAAAATACCGGCTTTGATTCTTTATGCTTAGCATGAGATCTCTTCTTCAGCGGGGCATTCATATTAGCACGATGGCATTAATTTTTTTTTTTTTTAATCTGCTGCTGATCTCTGTTTTGTTTTCTTATTTGCTGGTACTGCCACAGCAGTTGTTGGGCAGGCGGTTTTATCCTGTATTTATTCTGTATGTTCCATGCTAGTAAGCTAGCGGTCATGCTAGTAACATGGTCACTAGCTACACTAAGAACAGCGTACATTATTTTTTATGGTACAGCCTAGGCTATGTCTGCTTGGTATGGCTATTCATTCCTGAAAGAACTGAACTCCAGGTCAAATGTACACATTTACACTGTGTGTTTAAAGGTGCCAACTACTTAGCTTGCTGGCACAGAGCTGTAATACTGGTTCCTTTTTTGTATAATCTCTGGGGTCTCTGATACCAGTGCAGAACTGTGGAGTCCTTGATATCAAGCAATGAGATATCAAGAACAAAAAGGCTTTGTAGAAGCCCATGTGAAAGAATGAATAGATAGTACTGTGACATACCTGTCAAATAACAAAAAGGTATCTATTTTTGTGGGAATTTCTGTATTGGTCTCACTGTGCATCTATATACTTATTTAAATATAAATTTCTTGACGTGTCTCTGGAATAAAAACATCTAAAGTCACATTCCTTTTTGTCATTATCATTGAATATGCATGGAGTAAGACAGAAATTAATAGCCAAGAGAAGAAATACTAGAGGAGAATACTTCAGGTGTATCACAGCTCTTCCATAAGTACCCAAGCTTCTAGCTTGGCTTTACTATTTGTGATATCAAAGCAAGATAAGGAGAGAGCAGGTTACTCAAGCAGTCTTTCACATCCAGGTTATCTATTTAAATCCTATTCAGCACCAAGGTCATGACAAGATGCAGCCTTCAGCAAGTAGGATCTTTCTTCTTACTGAAACAGAAGTACACACAAATTTTTTCTGAAGACACTGATGTAGTCACCATTTTTGTGATGACCCCAGGAGATGCCAGAGTATGATTAGAAGAGTTGAGGAAGTAGGCTCTCTTTTCTAGAACTCATCTTCCAGTTCAGAGAGTGCTTGTGAGTCTGGAGGGGCCACATATCTGAGTGACTTGTGCGTGTTCGTATTATTACTGTGGATGTTTTTTTCTGAACAGATAGTGTGCTTCCTTATTGCAGCCGAACCAGCTTTTCTCTCTGCTACTTACAGCCACTTTAGGTTGCCCTTTAGTTAGTTTCAGACACAACAGTTTCACACCAAACATGGGTACATGAACTAGTGCATGGCATCTAAGTGATAGTGAAGAGGTATTTTTTATTACTCTGAGTTTGGGGGAAAATGTATCTAGTTTGTTCTTGTTTTCAAGTATTCCTCTTGTATAGCCAATGCTCCTGTGGAGGTATCACTTAATTAGTCAGAAATTTGCTGCATGTTGCCTTTATTATTCCACGTCGTGCCTGCTCCACCTCTTTCTCACCACCAGCCTTCAGCAAAACAAACCCCCTAGAAAGACAAGCTGCGGGAAGCAAAGGAGAGGATTATTCATTATTAGCAATTGTTATACAGAGAAAAACTAATCTGTTTCAAGACAGCCAGCTTCTTTGTGCATTAGGAGCTCCCTTGAAGAGTATTTTAACCTGTCTTTAAAAAAATAAATGAGAATGTTAAATTTTCAAAGTAAAAGTAACTTTGAAAAAGTAAAAGTAACAATTGATTGCTATACAGATCAAAAGATAAATTGTGACCAAAGTCTGTATGTTTCTCTAACAAGATATTCCTTTATTTGTATTGTGACAGTGCTGGATGGGAATATATTTGTTTTCAAATAGAGAATCTCCAAATGTTCTTCAAGATGTTAGCATCTTTTTTTCAGTTTTTCCAATAGGAATCCTGTAGCAGCAGTAAATAAATCTTTCTGCAGATGACATGGTAGAAACAAGCTAACATCTGCATCTCCTGATTCACAGTCCACACTTCTACATATTTCCTCCTGTACTGTACAAAAAGATAAAACAAAATACACTAATAATATTTTATACTTTACTGGGTATTTGAGGATATCAAATTATTCAATAATGTTAACGAAAAGATGTCTCTCAGTACTCCTGAAAAAACGCCCATGACAGTATGTGAATCTGTGTGAATTGTGAAGGTTTTTTTCTGGATAGAGCCAGCTGTAGTATTTCCTTCATATGTGTTCTATTAGTAAGCTAAATGTAACATCACTAATATCTGAAGCAGATTATCTTCTTGTTTCTTTTTGAAGATCTTTATAATCTTGATTATCTGGAGATGCATCTTTAATTTTTAGGGGCCTATATATATATCTGCACTATAGCACAGCCTTTATTAATGCCTGATGAAAATATTAAAAAAGGAGTGTAATTAAGCTGTGCTGAGTTATTGCTGATATCAGAATCTTATGTTTATATTCTCCCTAATTAAGATTTTGACTTTGCTGTCACTCATAATTTCTGCTAATGCACGAAATATATCATGCTACTTAACCTTGAAAAAGGAAGACCAAAAAAAAGTAGATTTATTGTATTTATTTCACTTTTTAATTCTACAGAGAAGATGGGAATGTTAACTTGGTGAAGTGAATGTAATGGCGATATGTTAAAAAAAAATTGGAGTGAGTGACTTGGAATACACTGTAATCATAAATTTGAGAGGAAAAGCGAACGAGTACATAAATGTAGCTTTTTTTTAATGTTAGGCTTCTGAGAAAACTTTAGGTTTGAGCAAACCCGTTCCCTTTTATTCAAATGAAAAATGACTATCTTACAGAATTAGATGTCTAAGCTGAGCTAGTGTAAATAGTAGACAGCAGAAGTTTGTGAATTTCTAGGGATTTAATCTGATTTATCCCAGCTGATGACTTGGTGTATGAAATGCTGGCGTAATAACCAAGACTGAAATGCTGGCACCAGTTGTGCTGGCGTTTTGTGCTGGCTGTTTAAAAGTCATGGCTGCACCCTTTCACTCGACGTGTTTCAGACCTGTCGTGAAGAGATTTTTCAGGCTTCAGCCGTGTTTGCGCACCAGACGTGTCGTTGTGGGAGTCCTGTGGCTTGTATGGAGCGATCCCTCGTCCACGCTGTGAGCGTGTCGTCTCCAGCGCAGGAGGCAGCGTGCAAACTGCTGCTCTGCGGGAGCTGTTGTGGGTCGGTGCAGATGGCTGGGCCAGGCCCAGGAGGCGTTTGGAGCAGTGTCAGGTAAGCAGTATAGACTGCTGATTTCCAGTGCTCAGGAATATTCATTGGCCCTAGGTGGTACGCTAACACAGACACAAGTCATTGGTGTTGCTGTGCTGGAATAGGGTTGCTGAAGGGGTTACGTAGCTGAAACAAGCCCAGAGTGGTCTTGAACACTGGAGCAAAGTTCAGCTCTGACTTCAATACATAAACCAAAGTGAAACGGAGTAGAGGTGAAATGATTAAGCTGTACTGCTGACATATGTACATGAAGGTAATGCAGCCTACCCAGTCCCAACTATCCTGGACAGTACCAGTCACCATGGACAAGCGCTAAAACAGGTTAATGTTTCAACCAATGTGTCTCAGCCATGTTACAGAATGTGTAATTTTTTGCAATACCTGTAGTTACATCCTTTTTAGTAACTAAATAGCCAAATGTTTTTAGCAGCAATTCATGATGATTCATTTTTTAGTAGTAATTTTGAAGTATCTCTTTGAGGTTACTTCTGGACCAGGAGAGCCTCTTCCAAACATCAGGATTTCCTTTCAGGGGAGAAGACACAGTAGGAAGTGTGGCAGAGATCTAAGCAAAGTTGTTAGAAACTTTATTTGAAGTCTAGGTCTGGAAATAACACAAAGATATTTGGGCTTTAGCCAATGCATTAACCCAAATTTGAGATTAACTTTCTGGAGAGGGGACCTTGGACTACTCTAAATCTTTAGCTCAGGCATCTGCTGTTCTCCTGGTTCTCTCTCTGTCCATGCCTCCTTCCAGCACCTCCTACAGGCTGATTAATGAAACCCTGTTGCTGGCAGTCATGAGATACATTGCATGTAGCATCCTCCCAGCAGGAAGAAATGTTGCTTGTTGACGGCTGGATGCATGTGAGGAAAAGCAGCTACCGGAGGCTGAAACTGTGGACGTTTCCTGCAGATAAAAGCTGGATGGTGACAACTGGCAAAAAGAAGAATAGACAAAAAAGCCCAGCAGGCTTTTGGATCCATAAAACACTTGCTCCCCAACTGTCACACTTGCAGCCTCTGCATCTGGCATTCTGTTGACTCATTTCACCTGAATCAACCAGCCAGCTTCTATCTGTTTAAGCGTTCATTTTAACATGTAACATGAAATCCTTCCCCCGATACATCTGTGCTGCACAAAATTCGTAACTCTAACAGGAGAAAGAAACAATTTTGCTTTCTCTATTCCTGGTTTTATGTATTTGTTGGTGATTAGAGTTTACATTTGGGCAGACAACATTTTAGTATGTTTAACAGCTTTAATCTGTTTTAAAAATACTAAAAGAGTATGAGTTGCTTAAACTATTCTTTGTGCTGTTTATGCCTTATATTTCTCAGGAATGATTGTTATGCATGGTTGCACTGACTAATATCGTAACTTTGGAAGATCCTTACAATCTTACAATCTTCTTTTTGTAATGGAGACTAAAAATATAAAGAAACATAAAGGAGGAAAATATAATCTGAAAGGTTTAAGAAGAAACATTTCTTGGCTTTTCCTTTTTTCTCTTTTTCATTTCTTTTTATACCTTTTTTTAACTGGTAGAGGCTCGAATCTTTTCAGAGTTTGGTAATACTAGAGGTCACTCCAGTGGGAATAAACATAATAGAAGGAGGACTGGTGAAGACATAATTGCATATATGCATATGCTTAGTTACCCGTGTCCTTTATTGAACCAAGGCCATCGAGTATATGCTCCTTCCTGTTGAGAACTGAGAAGATGCTGGATCTGCCCTCAGATAGTCCGTAAGGCAAATTGGATTATTGTGCTCTTCCATTTTATTGCCTGTGGCTGGCCAAAACCACCTCATGATTATTTAGGCAGCTCTGTGTCACAACTGTGCCCAACTACTCTGCACTAAATGGCGTTAAAATACAGAGGAGGAAATACAAAAGAAATCCAAAGAGAGGAGGGTGAGGTGAAAGAGCGTGTTAGTTGCTCGGATGGTGCTGCTGTGTTGGCAGCCACCAAACACCCACGTGAGGGAGAGGTTGGGTGGGGCTGCCCTCGCCTCCGACCGCGTTCCTCCTGGAGCTTCTTGCTGCACGCAGAGCTGCCCCACGGGCATGGCTCAGCCACTACCGAGGGAACAGTGACAGATAAAAGTAGAGAAGGATGCGGTCATTGTTGGAGAACAGCAGGAACTGGTAGGGTTTTGGCTTTGTATTTTGCTAAAAATACATGACGCATTTGACTGGATTAGGATTGATAATGCTTCACAAGAGAACTCTGCTGTGGAAGTGCATATATGTAAAGCATAAAGTAGCATATGCAGTTCAGATTTTCGTTTTCTGTAGCTGGAAGCTTTGGAGCTTATATTTTGGTCCCGGATGTTGACAAGTTAAGCTGAATGTTGACTAGACACAGAGAGGAGGAAAAAAGATGGGATTTTATGAGAAATAAACATTCTTACATTCACAGTCAGATACTTTTTGGATTTAGAATGAAATGGAAGAATTGCTGTACTGTGCTGCCCATCTTGCTTGAAATCTAGGACATCACATGTACGCATGGGTATGTGTACCTACATACATTGTCAATCCCACAGAAGAGAATTAAAGATGAACGGCTTCCAAAGGCATCTAGTTCTGTCTTTTCAAGTTTTCTGGCAGCATGAAAAGTAATATCTAAGTAGGATTGAATGAAACCAACAGTATTTCACTTGTTTAAGAATCTTGTTTCATGTATATTATTTCCAAATCTAAATTGAAGTAAAAATGAAAGCATAAAATCATTTTTTGTAATTGGTGACAAAGTCATCAGAAGGAAAGGAAAATTTGCGTCAGAATATTGAACAAAAAGAGATAAAATTGCTTCTGGGTGGAGATACGTAAAAAAACCAACAGTATCTCTCGAGGTCCAGGTACACTTTTTCATGCACAGATGCGTACAGCTTTTAAATCTTCTTTCTCTCTCCTCTCTCTCTCATCTCCCAACCAAAAGATTAGAAGTAAAATCGATGGGGTCATTTCCACTGATGCATGGAACTTTCAAAACATAACACTGAATGACAAAAAGCAGGTTGTCTGTTGCTGCAGTGTACAGACTGTCTGTAACCAAAAGAAAAGAGGGGAAGGTGACTCTGATAAATGTGTAATTTCTCAGAAAAAAAATAGGTATTTGTAAAAACCCACATTTTAATGACTCTCTAAAGGTGATTTAAAGAAAATATTTTTTAAGACACAGAAACACATTGAAATGTATAAAGGTAACCTCAAATTTATAAGGTTGCAGAGTGGAATACTTAAATACAGGATACTTAAAATTTTGAGATTCTTTATTGGAACAGTGTTCTTGACTGAAATAAGTTTTCAGCTGTTCTGCTGATCTTTTCCTTATTCTCTGTATTATCTTTTTTCCTGATCTCCTCCTGGAGCTTGCACACACAAATTTATTTGAAATTACAGCAGGTCTGCATGCTCTCGTTCCTCACAAGATCTCCCGGAGAAGAACAGCCCAACACAAAGCTCCTACAGCTCCTTCCAAAGAATGGAGCTCAGGCATTCTCCCACCCCCAAAAGTGAGGTCTCTGAGGTCCCTCAGCGAGAGGACATAGGGAGGGAGGTCAGAGCAAGAACAGTTTGTAACAAAGAGGCATGGGAGGATTTGAACAAGTTGCCTCAAATTTCGAAATCAGTATAGCAGTGGAAAGAGGGATGTATTTACTCCGTGTGCTAGTCACCTGCCTCTCAGGGCGAGCGCAGTTGTGGTGCGCCCGGTATGGAGCTGAGCGCTGCGCACGGCCAGGTGTGGGCCTCGTTGCTCGCCCCGAGGCCCCGCGGAGGGGCAGCGATTTGCAGCGCTGCCGCCCCCGAGGCGGCTGGCCCTCGCCATCTGTGTGACAGCAGCATATGCTATCCAGAGCAGCATGCGGCACAGCAGGACCTATTGCCGTGCCGCTGCTGACTGCTCACCTTCAGACATCTGTTACTTCCTAGCCGGGAGTCGGATATCCTTGCTTACAGCACGGACAGCCTCACCGCACAGCTAGCGTCCCTCAAAGCTGGCAGGGGTACACAGGAGGTGTGATGGTGTTCGCTCTGAGGTTGAGTGTTGAATCTAGATCAAGAAATTGTGCGTAGCTATCTCCTGTTCTCCCTTACCTATACCCTTCAACTGATGGAAAGAGCAAAAAGAGGCAACCTTTTTTTTTTTTTTTGTAGCTCTTCTCTTCATAATGTTTTATTAAAAAGCGGGGGGGTGGGCGCGAGGGGGTCACTGTTCTACCTATGATTTTTTTTTTCCCTGGGACTTTCATCCTCTTTATTCAGGTTGTCTTCAGACTCAAGCAGCCACTTCTTTTTAATAACATGAAGCTTAGTTTTATTTCCTTCCTCAACAATTATTAAAGAGTTACATTTTTCAGTGTGAACAGAGTCTGATGTAATTATAGGACTCATGGATTAGCATTTTACTATATTCCCTGTGCTTCTTATGCAGTCTCTCCTAGTCTTGAGTAAACATTGTGGGATTGCAACCTGAATTAATGTGATACTCAAAGATGAGTTCATAATAATGGGTGGTAGGAAAGAACAAAGGCAATGCATTTAAGACATCTCCTGGGTCAGCAGTGCACTTATGCTAGATGAGAATATATCCAAGTTTGCTTGTGAAGATTTCTGTAGGGAGCAGCGATGGGGTGCATTTCTTCAGGGGACTGAACATGGTGGGTTTGAGTGAGTGTGCTCCTGCGGAGCTGCTAAGCCTGACCTCTCTCTGTAACTGCAACAGTAACATCCATCAACTTACAACAGGCCTGAAGGTTTTGGATGCAGTGCTTGTAACTGAGAGCTGTTGTGCATGATGAGTGGCAAATGGTTTGTGGTTCTGCTGATTCTCTGCTCTTTCAAAGAAGAACTTGATCGAAGTAGTAGTCCAACAAGAAACAAGAAAACAGATTTTTGTTGCTTTTCTGTTTTTTTTTTAATTTTTTTTTAGAAACAGATACTACTTCATCATCAGCTTCTGTTTGTGATCTAGTGATACTGATAGATTTTTGCAGATCTGCAATCTGCTTTGTTATAGATAGCTGTAGTGGCAGATCATCCTAATTGTATTTTTGTCAAGTTAAAATTAGTATATTGCAATTAAAATTTTGCACTGGGTAATATCAAACATCTGATTGATAATTGCTAGGTGGTGATGTCATCAGAAACTTAAGAGCTATTACATGGTCTTAACCATATATGTAATCTTAGCATAAAGTCAGGCGTTACTTAAAATGACCATCTTGACCTAAACTGAAGGAGAAGAGGGTTTTAATCGTATTTGTTGGTGACATTTAAGTTTGATGCTTTATTTCTGTGTTTCATTTTAATCTGTGTTATCTTCCCGTTATCAATACAAAGTGAGAACTTTTAATGTAACCATTGGAGGCATGATTTTTATGGAGTCTATTGTCCCCTGAATTTCTTTAAAACAATCACCTATTCCCAAATGAGGAGAGATTGAGGTCTTCTGTTTAACTAAAAAAGTCTGCATAATATTTTAGCAGCTTGTTAACAGGCCTGCAGACAGGTACTAATTACACTCCAATTTACAATATATCAGTTTAACACTATTGATCTGTTTAAAAAAAAAAAAAAAGTAAACTGAGTAAAAGCCAGTCTTGTTGCTGAAGGAATGATGTATTGATTCCAACTGACAGTGCTTTGTCTACAGATCAATGCAGATGTGCAGGACAGACCACAGGAATGAGACAGGGTTGCCAAAGGTCAGTAAAAGAACAGCGTGTCCAAGATTATTGGAGACAATGAAATGAACATATCATAAAGTAGACCTGATTGGTATTTGTAAAAGGAATCCACTAGTAACAGGTTTTGTCATGTGAGAGAGGCATAATGTATTCTAATGTATAATTAGCTTTAGGTGCTATCCATTTAAGAGAGTTAAGGAGGATTCACTGTCTACTCAGCAGCTGTTGCTGACTGTGAGGAGTCTTACAAAACTGAAATAACAAACTGCTTACAACTCTATGAGTTTGTTAGAAATGAAAGGGACGCTTCTGAGAGTTGTTAGTCTTTGTCCAACATAATAGGATATTTTAAAATTCAAATATTCAGAAATTCTTAATCTCTTAAAAACTTCAGGCCCTCATTTAGGTTGTAGTTGCTGGTTCCACAATGCACAGAGATTCTAGTTCTATTACGTTTCAGTTTTCCGCATTTAAAAAGTAAGTAGGTATGTGCCGACAACGCATACCTACTTGACAACGCACTGAAGTGTACTTGTACCATGGTGTGTTATTCATTCACATATTTGTGTCCTTGATGTCCTCTGAGACCAAGGGCTTTATATTTTAAATAAGGAGGACCACTACTATAATATGATTAATCCCTTGCAGCTTTCATGCCTTCTAAATCCCTCCTCATTCTGCTTTAGAAATCTAACTTTTTGTGATGAGAGGGATGTCTGCTCTACACAAGTATTATAACTTAGGACTTAATCCCCAAAATTAATGTTTAATCTGCACTGTGGCCTTGTATAAAGAGCTTCTGAAAAGGTGTCATTCAAAAAAAAATTGCTTCCAGAGCTTTCTAATCCACATTTTTACACCAATACTATGATTTCCCTACCTTTTACCATATTTTGTAGCTAAGTGTCTAACACCGGGTGATAAAAGGTTGAGGATACATGTTCTTCCAACATAATCACAGAGGAACAATTCACCACACTGCTACTTTACCCTCCCCTTTAAGGAGTCAGATTTAGCACAGTTTAGAGTTATAGATGCGTAGTCACTGCATCTCTTCAAAGCATGTTAGCTGGTTTCGTTTGCAGTGGTTTTGCAGTAAGGGAAACAATATCTGCACCTTTTATCACAATCCCCCTCTTTTTGTCTTCTGGGGCAAGGTATTTCTTATGGAAGATATGCTACACTAGCATTTAGTACAACTGCTTTTAAGAATAAAATTGGTTATAATATGAATTATTCACATTAGAATACCTTAGGGACTTCAGGTCTTTAAGATGGTCAGATGTGATCTGTCAAGACAATGTAAAGGCAATGTTTAAGGTTTAAGGGAAAATGTTTTCTGGGATGGTGCTAGCTACAAACAGTGACAATCTAGCTGAATTAAAAATGACTGAATATAGCCCACATATTTACAGCACAAATTGCTGTTCCTAGAATGTATCCTACCTCTGCCTTGAAGAAATAGGTATGGAAACAATAGGTGAGTTTTCAAAGAGCTGGTAGTTTTGTTTTGTGGTTTTCATCCTACTTGTATTTGGAAAAACAGTTCTCATTCTTTCAAAATCCTGCAGAATTTACCTCAAAAATGGAGGTAAAGACACTGAAATCACTCCTTAGCCAAGGAACTGTTGGTCAGTTTTGAAGTTCACTGCCTATGCAAAGTCAGGCAAAGTGCCTATTCTTTGTTTTATTAATGTACTCTATTTGTCTTTGGAATAAACAGGGAATTTCAATTTTTTGGTGTGATTAATCCTTTGCCATTTGTATGCACAGTGTTCATCACACTTTGTTTAAGCATACAAGGTAGACCAGAAATATCCATTCATTTGTCTCTTTTATGAACATTACCTTATTAACCATGTTGGAAGTATTCCAAATAATGCATTCATTAGAGGTACACGCTGTCTGAAATGATCATTTCAAAATCTGTCTCCCCAGGGGTTTGGATTTATACATACTAACTTAAATGATTAATGAAACTATGGCACATTAAGTGTTCAGTATTTCAAGTTACTGCAAAGTGTTCATCAATGTTGAGATGATTTTGATTTAAAACATCACAGTCAAAATTTCTGTGTTTTCATTTGTAATTTCCTCTTTCATTTTGTTGCAGTCATGAACCATGATATTAACTAAATTCCATCTTGCAAGGTGCTGACCCTCCTAAAAATCACTGCCTTTCTTAGGAGTTGATGGTTTTACTCATTTCACAGGAAGACTTCGTATCTTTCAGGTTTGAATCCACTAATATGAAGAACAAGTTGACTAAATAGCACAATAATAGACGTGCATTTTTGGATATTGTTTTTGATTTAGGACTTGGGAAAGACTTACCCTTTAAGAATCACAGCACATTTCCTTAAGGTAAGGAAGAGGAATAGACACTGTGAATGTGCATTGGAGGTTGCTAACAGATGTATAGAGGATGAACATGGTCTGGTGACGTATGTGCTCTGATGCCACTTCGAGCCTCAGGGTGCTGATATTCCTGCCGGGCTTGGAGATCTGTGCTGAAGTGAAGGTTTCTGAGAGTTTTTGAGAAACCAGACTTAAAATACCAAATTCACCTAAGCGGTAACCTATGTGGTATGTAAATTGTGAGTTGGCTAAAGCCAACTCTTGCTGGTCTCAGGGATAACCTTTCCAGGTCATTGCAGTCTCTGCTGGGAGGGTTTACTTGTTGATACATATGAGCATTACAGATAAATTCAGTTTGACACTCTTCAGAATAGCTAAATGTATCCCTGTGTACCTAAAATGAGGTGATGTTCTGAAGTCAATACCGATTTTGAATTCAGTACCTTTTCATGGCAGGCCACTGTATTTAAAAAAAAAAAAAAAAAAAAAAAAATTGAAGTATTAGATGAATGTTTTGATCCTGTTTCCTGTGGAAATGAGACTTGTGTGGTCAGTGTTAGTCACTATGCATGTGTCAGGTAACTCTGGTCCTCATCGTTTCAGTGCACTTTGGCACAGGGGTAAAAAGTTTTTGATAGTAGTAAGTTTACTTTTTGGGACTAGATGCCCAGACTGAGACGATATACTTAAAAGAAGGAGGGAAACAGCCCAGTCTCTATATAGAAACCTGTGGAATGAATTGCTCTTTTTGAAAGGTGGAACTTAGTGTGGGAACAGTTAATGCCAAATCATGTTCTGCTGAAACTGGTGGGGAACTGCTGGTGAGCAAATTCCCAAGCCCTCACATTATCCTAATGAAATTTATTGGCTGATATGTGTTACCAAAAGAACACCAATATTCTCGTGGCATTTCTGTGGCTATTGCACTCACACCCTCAGAGAATGTTCTCAAGTGGTTTGGGTAGAAAAAGACATTCAGAAGCGTGGTCCCCATACCTTCATTACGTGTAAATGAAGAATACCTTACACTATTTACAGCTGACTGAGAACCATTTACTTTAATAATGACAAATTAGTCAAATCTTGTAAATCATTAACAAGCAATTAACTTTCTTTCTAGAGTTTCAGCAGTCCGGGCTGTTTTTATCGCTGTAACTGCCTGGGAACTTTACCCGCCTCCCGGAGCAGCTGACTCAGTTAGACAGCAGTATGTGATGAAGGGCTTTGATATGGCACAGGTGTCTTGGGAGAGTGAGGCACAGATTGGCCTTTTCACCTGCTGCCAAGATCCTCTGCGGCTGTTGGTGCCTTCTCTCTCAAATGCAATCTGTTGGCACGTACAAAGCTGTGCAGCTTTAATGGAAGCAGTACACAATTCCCAGACAGGGAGAACAGCTATACTTTGTACTTCCTTTTGCACCGGTATAAAAAGCATCTGGGGTAGACATGCTACTAATGTAGCATGACCTGGACTGTATTACATTTCTCATTAAAAAAAAAAAATCATTGATTTAAAAAGCAAACAACAAAAAAATCGAAGCTGGATACCTAAAAGGAAGCTCCTGTATATCCTTTAGTTTCCATGAGTTTAAAAAGTGCTAGTCAACAGTAAAAAAGGTTCAAACATTTATTCAGATATGTAAGAATGGACTTGTTTTGTTCTAGACTCCCGTTCTCTAAACTCTGGGTTTATATAAATCTATAGATCTAAAAACTAAGCCACCTTTTTTCAGGAAGTTATCTTAAAGAAAAAAAAAGCTACTTTTATAAGTTAGTTACTGAGTCATGAATAAAATGAATGATACAAAATTCATTTGTTTAAAGTTGTATATTTCTCTTTTTCTTCTTTTCATTTTTAGAAGAAAAAAATCCTTTAAAATAGCATTACATAATGGGTGAATCTTTTCCAAATTATGCTTTCCAAGATAAAATTGCAATAGTTCTGTTTTCTGGAAACCAAGTGGCAGCTAAGCGTATGCCTACGTGGAGAATTACTATATGCTGTGACTTGTATTAAAATGTTTGTTTTGTTACAATTTTTTAATTAGGTTGCTCTTCCTATGAGAGAATCCCACTACAGTATTAAGCAAATGTTATCAATCTTGGTGTAATATCTAACTTCTGCCACAGTCTTGGGATTCAAATTACCTACAATGCAAATTAAATTAGGAATGTCTCTCCACAGAGAATGTATGTAACCTTTCCTGAGTGTTAGTGAGGCAAACACACAACATTGTTCTTTGCTTTATCGTATCAGAGTAGTCTAATCCAGCCCAGGTCTATGGAGTCAAGCCTCTATTGTGCCGACCATCCACCTCAGAACAATTTCTCTAAAGAAAATGAATGGGTTTCTTGTCAAGGCCATTGTAACAGAAGAGCTGGGGGCATTGATACTGAAGGGGTCATTTTTTTCCCATTGTACACTAATTTGAGGGTGACATGTTGTAAATGTTGCAGTTTCATAAGTTGCATGAGACATCACTTTGTCTTTTCCCTTCCAGATATTTTCTAAATGTGTCATCATCAGTCATGTATAAAGCATATAATCTTTTATCATCACTATGCACATTCTGACACTGTGGTGATTTAGTCTTAATACCGCCCCTATTACTCCGTAAATGAAAATCCCATATTGTATTAGCCACACAGTATCTTGTTTTCCTGCCTAATCATTTTCACTGTTTCTCTTCCCCAGCATCTAGTGCCGGTTGCTTCTGTATACTAAGGCTTGGTAGTAAGCTGTTTCACAGAGTAATTTAGGATGTTAATTTAACTGAAATTATGTCAGTGATGTATTAAGGAAAAAAAAAAAAAAAGAGAGAGAGGTAGGCCGGTGGTTTTCCCATAAAGCTGTGACTGGTAACTATTCTCTAGAGAAGTCATTGAAAACCAGTGATGGAATTGGACAGCTTTTATAGAGCCAGATCCTCAGGGTATTACTCAAGCAAAGTAACTATTGAAATATCAGGCCTCGAGGCTGAAGTCTTCTGTGTGTGTGTGTAACTTTATGCACCGTGAGTATTCCTATTGACTTCAGTGGGATTACTGACAATGAGTATAGTTAAACATGTGCATAAATCTTTGGGGCATACAGGTCTTTAGAGTTTTCCCTGTTTATGACTGAGAACTTCAAGGCTGATTTTGTAGGAGCTGAGGAGAAGCTCACTATTTGAGGGATCTGGACAAAGTGGGAGCAAGGCAACTGCTGTTTCCATTTTCAATAATTTTCAAATAGTTAAAAGAATATTGATTTTGCAAATGTAGCTGTAACAGTTAATATGTAATTTTAGCCTTCACATGAAATATAGGCAGATCTTAATGACATTAACTGACGTTTTAGAAGATAAAATAATGCTAAGTTTGGTTTTAAATTATTGAGTTTGGTTTTAAAAAAGTACACATACACACAGGTCTATATTCACACACACGCACACACACACAGTATTTATATGATTTCCTTGGGGAGATGGGAGGTTTTTTAATGTGTTGATTTTTACCTTTTCCCATTACTAAATGAACTAAGTAAATACAAGTAAAATGTGGCTTAGCAATTATATCCAAAAACTTTGGATGAAACAAGGTCACTGTACAGCCATTTTTAGGCGGAAGAGTTTTTTGAGAATGCAAGTGCGAATTACCATAGAAGTCATTTTGCCTAAATACTAAAGGTGACTTTTAACTGAAAAACTATAAAGTACTCTGCTTCAATACTAAAGATAGCTTTTAATTGAAAAGTATGAGTGAACCTACAAAGCAAGGTTAACACTTAATGCTATAATTTTATACATGCACTTTGGCAGTCACCGTGGCTTTGATTCAACCTTGACTTCCTACGAGATCATAAAAAGGCACAGAATAATTTGTTACAAAAGAAATGAGAAGTAGAGTACAAATATGAGTTGCATAACAAATTCTGAAGATGAAATAGTAGTGTTCAAAGGAAATGTAGCATTTTATGCCAGTGCCATAATTCTCAGAAAATGTTACAAAATATAGCCTGCAATTCTGCCCTCCTCTTCCCCACTGCAACTCTGTACTGATAGTTAGACCTTTATAGCTAGATAAGAAAAGAGTTTAAGAAAACAAAGTGTCCTGTAGCCTTCTACAGGGTATTGAGTTCCTTACATCTTAAATGCATTGAATACCAATGCCTACTTCTTGTCAGAGGCACTGGTAAGGTGTTGGGACTTTCATCCTCACCTTCAGAGGAGCACCACTGAACTTACCTTCTGTTAAGCCTTGCACGCCGAACAGCTTCAATCTGGTTGCCTACGCCCAGTCCTGCTGCTTGTCGTGTCTGCATGCAGCCTCTGAAGTACTGGAAAGCCTTTAGTGAGCATGGCTGAGACCCAGTGCTCCTGTGAACACAGCGGAAGGTACTGCTCCGATTAATGGCTGCACAATAATGCAGTCTGAAGTAGCTAAAATTTGCACGGTAAGGACAGTTTTTGGATAACCGAACAGAGGATGTCATCCATCCAGAGTGTAACATCTCTGTACGTTATAGAGTTACTGAGTGTAACAGAGAGTTATCAGGTCTGTAAGGCATTATTTTACCCAAGCCTAACAGCATTGTCTTGTTTGGAGGTATGTCATGATTTGTCAACTTGGTAAAATGAACTTTTTATTAAAATAGAACTAAAGGATCTTCACTTGAACTGAAAGGTGTCATGGCCTTTCTTTCTGAAGGACCAAAAAGAGATCACTGAGTTATTTGCTAATTGTGAGAAAAATTTGCATTGATTTTATGTGCGTGTCTCTCTCTGACAAATGTTAATAATATCATACTTAGGTCACTAACTACTTTACAGTACAATTTAGTGCTGAGGAATCACTTAGGAAGATAAAAAAAAAAAGTGGATGTTAAAGCCAAAAAAGAAAAAACACTACATGGTGACACACACCTGGCAGGCTGTGTGTTTCCATGGCTTATGCTTTCTCTACTAAGAGGTTGTCACGGAGGAAGTAATATATACTAGCTGACAGTAGTAACCTACCGTGAAGCCAAATTCATCTCTTGCATGCACTACATGTGCTCATATAAAGTCTTTTATGACTTTTATTCTTAAATCTAGTGAAAAGTTTAGGTTATGACCTAGAAATTTAACCAGATTTCACATTTCTTGGGGGAAAAATTGCAAGGGGTAGCCTTTTAAGAATGCGTGATGTACACAAAATATAATGTGTTTCCCTAACAGTGGGATATATTATTTACTAATGCACCTGAGAATTTGGCCCTAACATGTTATTTTAGTTTCAACTTTTAAAAGGCTTTAACTTTTTGGTTAATTGTAGTTATGGCTTCCGTTTGTAGTTGAGCTTTTTCTTGATGTGGTTTCACATGGAAAGTCATATCTATGTATATATGTGTGTGCGTATGTGAGTTTTACTTGGTTTTTGTCTGTTTTACTTTGGAAACAGAAGTGGTTTTTAGTAACAAATTGTTTTTTATCTCTGGGACCAGAGTTGTGATGATTGTAAAGTTGTGGCAGATTCAGTCTTGTCATCTGAGTGATATTGCTACAATGAAATGCTTTCAGAAGATAATACACCAGCAGCACTGCATTGGTAAGCAACAGTGACTCGTTAATTTTGAGGAAATTTAGGAGGATATAAATATGGAAAAGAATGGAGACAGATCCTGCTGGATGACTGCAGCAGACTTTTTATACAGGGAAAAAATCTATTCCCTTATGTCCCAAAATAGGCATTAAAACCAATGTACCTCTTCTTTGACATCTGTTAGAACAGAATGAGTCCACTTGAAATCCCCCAAACGCTCTCATAGTGACAAAGCGTAGTAAATGAAGCAAAATGGTTTGGGGAAATGAGAATGTGTAAACAAGCCAGTCAGATGTCATTTACTTTCTTGGATCACTTTGGTATTTTTTTCAGGTCTGGTTATATTAAGTCTTTACACACAAATGTGTATTTACTGCACTGAACATAGATTTTCCGCCATAAAGGACAAGGCTTTTAAGTCATGACTGTTTTGGAGCTCTTTCTTCTTAATTTGCAATAGGCAGTGCACCCATTTAACAAAAACAATATGTAAGGATCTTTACTGTTGTCACTAGTGACCAGGCTATTAGTGGGGTACTTTCTATGAATGCTTTAAAAATGTTTGTTGTTCTCTGTTAGCACACACCAGGTCACTGCTTGTACGTCAGGACCCCATCACATGATTTTTGCTTTCGATGCTTGGTAATGACTTTTGTATCACTTTTTTTTTTTTCATACACCTTTTCACCACAGTGTACTTGAAGGTGCCAGAAAAATTCCAAATAAGATATTATTTAGTAAGTGCTAGCTATTTGCAATAATTGAGTACCCTCCTTTATATTTAGAGCATTGATTTCTTATGCGGTAGTGCTCCTATTTGTTTTGAGAGAGATGTAGGGGAAACAGCTTTACTCTGTGGTAGATCTATTTTTGTCTCTTTATAGCACATTCTTGCCCATATTCTAGTTTATATTTTGGAGGACATTAGCTGGAAAAGGAGTCAGATATCATGACATTTACAAATAAGTTAATACCTAATATGAATTAAACTGCCATTCAGCGGAACCCGTGACTGGCCTGTTGTTCAATATCCTTAGCTCACAGCAGAGTTTGAGGGTCAAACAATAATCTAACTCTGATTTAAGTGAAGAAAAGTGTTGCACCAAATTATGTGAACATTTTTCTTTCCTAATCCCTTCACTGTCCTGGATTAACACAACATAAATTAGAGTGCATTACGGGAGGAAACAGCCAGTATTTATACACATAATTCTTCCCCAAGATTGTATCTAATACTTTGTTCTTAAGGAAAGTTTCTTCATAATGGTGATTTCACATCAGTTATCATCAATGTTTTCAGCACACTTTGAACTTTTCTGATAGTACACCATTTTTTAAATGCACGGATACTTGTGGGAAGCTCTAGATATGCTTTTTCATTTCTTCTGAAGAGCTGATGCTTTTTTAACAATAGAGGACACAGGAAGCATAGTCCAAATCCAGCTGTCTGATATCATTTCCCTCTGCATTATCCACATCTAGCAACTGCTACTTTTGTTTTCTGTAGAGTCGTTACGAATAAACTGTATGAGTATGCAAACTTTAAACAAAACTGCAGAAACTGTCTTATATTTAAAAATTATGTTGTATTTCCCTTCAACTAAATTTTTCCCATCATTCACATTTTAATCTTTTTTTTGGTCTAACGTGACCCAGAAGAGTCCAAGCACAGAAACAAAAGATGTAACAGTAAAGGATAAAATTGGCGTGCAGATCATTCAGTAAGGAATGTTTCGGGCAAATCTTTTCTTAAGCATTTTGAACTTTGATTTTAACTTAGGGTTTGATAGAGCCATGATCATGTTAAGTTGTGTTTTACTCTGTGATTATTTCTGTTGAAATCATGGTTCTGCTTGCAAGGAAAGTGTCCCTGAAAGTGATTAAAAGCTGCGGGTTCTGACTGTTTTGTACATTTAAAGTATTTAGAGGAAGACAGTAGAAATGGTAGAATGAGAAGGTGGATCCAGGCTGTGAGGATGGATCTGCCACTCACGTGCTGTGCGACCCTTGACAGGTGATGTTATCTCTCAGTGAGTCTGGTTTTGTTATATGGAAAAGTAATAAGTGAACTCAGAGAAGAGATGGGAGAAGTTCTAAATGCTTGAACTTCACTCTGGAAAGGACACTGATAATGATATCAACGTTAATATAACTTGCTAATTGTGTTAGCTGGCAGCAATAGTAACCAGTTTTACCAATCCCCATTCAAAAATAGACTGCATTTTGATGTGATCGGTTTACTTTAGAATATTGCTTAAGGGTAAATACAACAGTCTAATAGGAAAAGTTGAATCCTATGAGTGATTTCCTTTGCACAGAACTAAACTAATTTCCGTAGGAGCTGTGTGAACAGAGTACTGCTCAGATAGTCTTCTGTGGTTTCAGGAAGAAATATAACAATTCAGTGTTCTGCTCATATTAAATATCCTGAGACTTGGTAACTGTGGAGTTTAAAATAGTTCCAAATACAATTTTTTTAAACTGTTTGTTTGTTTTAAATGATACTCAAAAGCACAATATTTTTGCCCAAAGGGTACTTAATTCTAAAGCAGGGGACACTGGGGAGCTGAGAGATGACAGACCCTGATAAAATCCAATCCTTATGAATGTTGTAATGTTCAATGAGAACTGAGGACAGTATCAGACTATGTCTGTATGCTCTTACTAATGCATGTTTTAGAGGGACAAGTTTCATGAGGAATATGTATGTGATAATTACTAAAATACATATTATAAGAAAAATATTGAGTAGGAATTTTGTATAAGTAGGCTCAGGGTGTCATCAGCAAATGGATTTATAAAAGGTGTTTTTACCTTTCAGTTGGGAATTGAACTTTTTACCATTTAGGTTAGGGTTGGAGAGCCATCTCGCAAAGGTACATTGAAAATCATATATGTATCATGTATGTATTTTTTAAAATTTCTCTTTAATAGTAGGTCTGTATCTTTTATTAAAATTATGATTTAATTACATATCTATCACAGCTCAGTGAGAAGCTTCAAAAAAACATAGATTTTGACACCAACAGCTGTACAATTTTTTGTTGTATTAGATTTCAGACTTACACCCTGTGATGATAAGTATTCACTATAGCTTCCACGTGCTTAGCTTGCAACATTTCAATTACTTTATATAGAGTTATTCCTGTGAAAAAAATGGCGTATATCTGTAGTCTACTGACTACATAGACTCTCAAGGACTCTAGATTACCAGCAGACTTACTTTCCTTGTAGACATCTCTTCTGGTATTAAAAGTGTGCATTTGGGTTCCTTGAGAGAATAGCAACAGTAAGTTGAATTAAAGATGCTTTATTTTGCTTTCTCTGATGGCTTCACTCTTGTACTGAAAATGATTTTAGGAAAATAGGATTGAGACCCACGTTCTGGATCAATAAATCTATTCTCCAGCTATTCTGGACATGACATTATATCATTTCTTTCGCAAAGTTATTGAGTGGGTTCCATCTGAAAACCTGTTTTATTCCTCCACTGTGCTTGTTAGAAAGTCATTTCAGGATCCGATAGCTCTAATAGTTAGGGGCTTTCTAAGCTCTAGCATAAACTTATTTGTGACCAACCATTTTTTTTTTTTCCTCACTAAAATGGTCCCAGCTTAAGTAGGTATTTTCCTCCCTATTTGTTTTTACAGACACAGTCATAGGTTTAGTATTATAACAAACATAGCATTCCAAGTTATGTCTTGAAGAAGACCACCTCATACCATAAGAGCTATAATTATTTTAAATGCCAGAGAAAGCAGTCCATGAACTTCACCCAGTCATTACATTTATGAAGAATTTTTAAAAGAAATGTAGGATATTTCTATTCCTTTTCACTGAAAGAAAGTCCTGATGCAGAGCACGGCATTGCTGGAAGGGGTTGTGCAGAGCTCAGCTTGAATTTGATTCTGCTCCTGGAAAACTTCCATTAGCGTCAGTGCAGCAGTATCAAGCCTCGTTATTAGATAAGCCTGTACTGATAAGAGAAGCCAATATTTTGGCTAGCTGCTGTGGCTCATGCAGTGATAGGAGCAGAGGCGACAACAAATACATGCCTGGTGTGGTGGCCCTGCATTTAACACAGAAGGGACAAACTCATAGGAACAGGTGGTGATGTATACATTTTCTACATTTATAGCTGTTATAGAGGGTCAGAAAGCTGTTAGAGGAGAAAATGGAGAGAAGTACCATGAGATTGAGACATACAAAAGACTTAAGTGCCACTCAATTGCCTTAAGGCATCCCCATTAAACGTAATTACCATACTTACTAAGCACCAATCATAGCTATTAAGTATCATCGGGTTTAAATTAGTTCCCTGGGAGACATCCCGTTTAAGCAGATTTCCCAGTTAAGCACAGGAAACNCAAGCACAGCAGCTGCCTGGTAGAAGAATAATGAGCTTCCTCCTTCTTTTTTTTTTTTTTTTTTTTTTTTTTTACCTGCTGTAGAGTAGGCGGTTTCACAACTATTCAAACAAAAGGATTCGTGATGTGTTTATTAGGTACTAAGGCAAAAGAAATATAGGGCTGGGTTTATGCTTCCAAGGTAAAGATCAGAAGGATCAATTCCTTCTGTGTTCGGTGAGGGCACTGTTGCGTTAATCTCATTTTAAACACTCTGTATCTACCAAGAGTGCTTATTCATCTGAAGTGTCTGTGGATTATTATCAGGTATATTCTCCTACGAATTCATCGAGCATTGTTATTCTACTTTTGTCTGTCCTCAAGTAAGGCAGTGCTTCCAACAGAGAATCACAGCATAGCTCAGGATGGAAGAGACCTCCAGAGTCCCCCTGTCCAAAGCAGGTCTGAATAGGTCAAGTTGTTCAGGGATGTGTCCGGCTGAATCTTGAGCTCGTCTGAGGAAGGAGATTGCACAGGCTCTCTGGGCAACATGTTCTTGACCACCTTCATTGGCAGAATTTCTTCCTTATAGCTTATCATAACTTCCCATGTTCCAACTTGTGTTCATTGCTTCTTGTCCTATTGCCAAGCACCTCCAAGAAGAGTCTGGCTTTGTCTTCTCTGCGTCCTCCAGTCAGACAGTTGTGGCCAGCCATAAGGTCTCCCCCAGGCCCTCTCTTCTCTGGGCTGAAGCAGCCCAGCTCCCTCAGCCTCTCCTCCTACGTGTTGTGCTCTGGCATTTCCCCAGCTTGGTGGCCTTTGCTGGACTCGCTCCAGTACATCCATGTCTGTGTGGGTACTGGGGAGCCCAGAGCTGGACACAGGGCTCCAGCAGCAGCCTGACCAGTGCCAAGCAGGGTGAAGAATCGCTTCCTCAGACCTGCCGGCTGCTCTCTCGCTGGTGCCGCGTGGGACGTGGCTGGGCAAGGATGCGCGCTGCTGCCTCGCGTCGCCTGTATGAGGGTGTGCTCATGTTCTTTCGGCTGCCACCCCTGAAAGTGAGTGTGTGAATTAAGTTCATAGCATAGGGCTGACAGGAAAAGAGTTTTGTTCAACATAATGCTGATTAAGTGTCTAGCCTATGCCTATATTTTATGAATTTCTTCACACTTTAGGATGAAAGAGGCACATCATCACTTGCTGACAGTCGGTGTCAGCTATTACAGTAGCTGAATCTTTGCCTTCTGTGGCCAAGATGAGGATGACTTATTATACCACAAACTTTTAATTCTAAGAAAGGAAGGCATTTAGTATCCGTTGAAGTCAGGGGCAGCGTTTCTAATAATCTAAGCTTAAGCAGCCAGATACGAAATTATTTTAGTTGAGAGACCAGGAGAAGTTTTCCTTCTCTTATTTAAACTGCATATATCTTAACAAAGAAAACCTTGCAATTTACCTTGAAATTGAAAATAACAGAAGCAGAAAAACTCTAGATGCTCATTGTCGTCTTATGTATGCTCGGATTTTCATAAAATTAATCAGTCTTTTTTTTTTCCTTTCTTATGTGAAGACTACTATCACTGCTCTATCTTCATGTTTCTTTTCTGGTTAGTGTGTTTTTGAAACCATTAAGATTTCATTTTCTTGGATTTTTTGTTACTATAGATTTTTTTTATCCAATTGAAGAATTTTTTTTCCAAATTTTTTTTTCTTTTTTTTTCCCCAATTGAAGGATATTTTTGGGTGGTCCTGTGTGGAGCAAGGACTTGGACTTGATGATCCTTCCAACTCAGGACATTCTGTGATTCTGTGATTCTATGAAAATTGCACCATTTTCAATATTTTCAATATTTTTGTTGAGCTTTCAGATGTTTTGGGGGGTTTGTTCTTCTTTAATATCATGCTAGAAAAGACTGCTTGGCAGTGGCAGCTGCTACAGTGATAGATCTGCTTGTGTCTCACAGCAACACAAAATCTGGAGGGGCTTATCTGCCAAAGTGCTATTGTCTAGCTAACAGTTTGCTGCAATTCTAGATTTCCCTTTTCAGCTGTTCTTTGTGGATGCGCAATAGACAGTTTTAACAGCAAATCTCAAAGGAATTCTTTAATTTGAAGAGCTTATCTTCAGTGGAAAGTATTTTATATGCCAATTTTTTACCCCTATAGTAATGAAAATTAAGCAAGAAGAGTATCTTTTTCCTGCCTGCTACACTGCATACATTACTGATTCAGATATGCATTAAACCCTTATCTGTTTAGTGCATGTATTACTTTCTTAAATATTAGGTGGAAGTTGACTAGTATGACTCATTAAAGTTATTAGAAGATAACTACTTTCTAATTATGATGTGATTATAGTTTCTGAATGATTCACCATACATATGTGCCAGCACTTCTAGTTTAAATTCAGGAATGGATTTCAGGTGCAAACTACAATGAGGATATTAAGGTGAGAGTTGAGAAAATAAAGTGCAGTGTTTCAGAACTTGGAAAGTAGACATCCTTCCTGAAACGCTGCCATACCCTGGAATATCTGGGGTATGTCCTGTCAGGCCTCTGCAGCATCTTATGGCAACTGGTGTTGTGCTTAGAACAGAAAGCAAGATATTGCGACTGTCAGTAATATTGTTATTGGAACAATACTGGGGATGGTGGTCCTTAACTCAAGACTGAAAAGGTAAATTAAATAGTAACCAAAAGATAAAATAAAGTGCAAACAAGCGTGTATAAATGACAGGCAGTCATGACATCTCTGGAGGAAAGCCCTGCCTCTCAAATCAACTATTGAGTGACAAGACAAAATTTAAAAACAGTTTTGTGATAGGCTTTTAAAGTATGCATATAGTCTTGAGGTGAAGGATAAAATATTGTCATGGAGTACAAACTAGAAAAAAGAGCCAACACTAAGACTAGAACTAAGGAATTATTTTTTGTCACAGTGACAAGGTTAAAAATGATTTGCCTTGGGTTGCATACTAATTCCAGCAATGTTTAATGTGTATATTAAAGAATTGGGAAGCAGGATGAGGAGTGAGGAAAAAATAATGAACTTGCAAAGGTCTTAGGTGCTTGAAAGGTGAAAAAGACTGATAAACTGTAGGAAAACATAACTGGATGAAAGGCAGTTCTTTGGTATTGAAAGGATCTTACAAGAAGTGTTTCCAAATTTATTTATTTATTTGTTTTAGTTTTGAGCCTTTATGAATTTTCCAGAGTAGATACAGATGTACACATGGTAAATTTAGGCCTACCAATGTATGCTATTGAATATGCTCAAAAAGGACAGACTTTAGATCCTGTAAATAAACTGAAGTCTCTGTAATAGTAGAAAATGTACTACTTTAAGGAAAAAACGAGTGGTGATCTAGCTCTCATATTAGCAAGATAATGCTTTTAGTTATAGGTAGTGTAATTGTTGTGGATAAGAAAGAAGGCTAGTCTCTGGCCTAGTGTTGTGGAGGTGTACATTTGATATGCCTTTTATCCCACATCAAATAATTCACAAGTAGTTTGCCCTTTCTACAAGACGCAGTCCTGCTATTTAAAAGAGTCAGTCTAACGTGTGGCCATGCCCTTGCTTAGCTACCAGACTTACCTATTCTTCTTTTTTGATCATTCTGTGTTTCTGCATTGTCTTGCTCTTCTGTTGTCTAAATCATGGTGGAATATAATAGCTGTCAAAGTGGAGAGTTGAATGCTGCCTAGCAGAGCGTTTCTTGTCCCGATTACGTGTCTCCAGATCCAGCCAGCTCTTCCAAGTTAGAAGGTGAAGTGATGAATTGAGAGGAGCACGGTGCTTCCACTCTACTTAGGATCTATAGGGGAAAATGAACACTGAGAAAAAGGGAGAAAGAAGGAAAGAAGATAAAAGAGGGAAAATCCATCTTTATTTAATAGCTGACTCTCTCAAGTTTCTTTCAAGAGGCTGGCGGGTCTGGATATAAGAGGCCTGTATAAGTACAGGCTCAATCTATCAGGAGGTGGAATATGGGGATAGGGGGCATCTTTTATACAGCATGGAGACCACTCCAGCATCTCAAATCCAGCGTACTTTCTCACATCTGTATGTGCAAAAGAGCTTTTCTATACTTACAGCATCTATTTTACAACTTTATAATTATTAGGAACAAATAGTAATTATACCTCTGTTTCCTTGGCCATGGGGAAACACCTTCAGTTAAAAAGAGTGCTTTGGAGCATAACAGATGTTTTATCTCTTGGCTTCTGACTTCAAAGGAAAGCAGTTATCTGGGAGGCGAAAAAAAAAAAAGGCAGTAATCAATTGTACTGTCATATTTTGTGAGCATGGCAATTGATGACTCAGCTGCTTAATCCAGAGCATTTGAGACTACCTGTTTGGGCAGGCTTAAAATCTTTCGAGTAATGGCAAGACACTCGAAATTAAATTCCAATATTAATCATTTGTAGTTTTTAAAAGGTTGTTTGGTTTTTTTTTTTTTTTTTTTTTTTTTTTTGATAAACTCCCTTCTACTGTATATGACTTCTTGAAAATAGATGCTGAATGCCTCTCACAGTGAATTTCAGAATACTGGTTTGTCATACAAAAAGCTGTTTCTTTCCAGCAGAGAGTCTGATTAAACTGGTCATAACAGGTAGATCAAAAATCCTAAATGTTGATGTAAAACATAGCTGAGGTTTTGTTTTGTTTTGTTTTTTTTGTTTTCCCCCTCTTTATTTCAAGTTTTGGTGTCATATCACCTCTTTCCTACCCTTAAAAATCCACAACCAGTTTTTATCCTTTCACTTGCTGTTATTCATCATTTCCCAGGATATTTCTTCAAGGGCAATATGGATATTATGGTGTTTGAATGCTTATGCTAAGAAAGAATGTAATTCTTAGTATAAGAGCCAGTCTGTAGTCTATGGTCAAACACCCCTGTGAAATAAGACTTAAGACCCAAAATGGCAAGGGCATAATCTTGAACACCAGCAGCCTTTTATGTCATTTTTTTCATGGCAGATACAGTTCATTGGTTTCTAAATACTTAGTTAAAAGAAAGTGTATTACTTTTATGTTTTTCTACTAAAAGAAAACAAACAATGTGATTTACTCAATTCTGTATTTCTTTAAAGTGACCAGCAAGAATGTACCATTAACAAACAATATCCACAGAACCGTTCATTCAATTGAAACAGTTAAATAGTAGAAACAAAAATATTAATTTCAAGCTCCATTGGCAACCGGGAAAACAGCATTTGCTAAATCATACAGAAAAATGGTATTAAAATATTTCCTTACAATACTTTTTAAGACATTAACAAAAAATACCAAGAAAGTGATATGTTAAGCTACTCAAAAATATTCTGGAAAAACACACATGCTGATACTTAATTTTTGTATAACCACATCACCCCAGAGCTGCAAATGCTTCTTTTCACACTGAGTTTAGACATGAACTTAGACAGAAGCAGGATTCCCTACTTCCACATAGTCACTTGCTCGGTTCGTCAGCCTTTTCAAACAAGGTTGAAGAACGTGCCCTGTTGAGGAAGGCAGAACGCCAGGGGAGGAGTCTAGCTTTGTCTCTTTTGCTTCTCTCCTCACCATATTCTCTCTCTGTTTTCCTTCCCCTTTCTTACCTACTTCTTTGTGGTACCTGCATGAACAATACAGCATCCACTTTCAGGCCTTGGGGATGCAGTGCAGGAATCAAGTAAGCCTACACCTGCATCTCTACCCTGCAGCTGCCTCTTCTTCATCATGTCCACCCTTCTTGACGAGCAACAGCAAGTGGAGATAACACAGTGCTGCAAGAGTGCAGCTACAGTTCGATCTCCTGGGGAAACCCGATGGGTTTGGTACAGGCAAACAGCTGCTGGCCTAGGAAACAAGGAGATGGTAGGGTGGTGCTGGGGCTTGCTTTTCTGGAATTTGGGATGCACCAGTTTTCTGGAGGGTAGAAGAGTTGTGGAGTTGGAGTGCAATTCAGGTTGGAGCAAGGAGTTGCGTCATTGTATATACGTGCAAATAGGGGGTGGTGGGAAGGTGGAGCATATGTGGGCACTGTGCTACCAGAGGAATACCTGTAAGAGTGGGGTCACCTGAATGGATGGAGAATTGCAGAATTTAAGTAGTGAATAGGTATTAATCCTTGGGAAAAGTACCACTGCCAGCAAACAGGAAAGGAAGGAGAAGAATTCCCTGTTTGCAAAGTGAACAATGAATTCTCAAACATTTTGAGCCTTTATTTTCATTGAAACATATATAGCTAGATGTTTAAGTTCTGGAGGGGAGTTTAGGGAGTTTAGGTAAACTATAAATAAATCGTCTTTGCATATGATTTAGACTGAGTTATACTTCAGAGCTCTGTATGAAGGAGGCATTGGCAGTGTTGCATTAGGAAGAGCTCTGCTTACATAGATGACTTCTGTGGGCCCTATAGGAGAGCACTTTGCTTTCCCTCTTGTCTTACTATGTCAGATCAGAGCACCCAACCTAATCCCAGACTCTGTTCAATTCTTCCAAGCTCTTTTTTAAAGATTGCTGGATGCGTTGGTGTACTGTCAAGATTACTTCTGTGACTATAAAGAGGTGCAGTGGAGAAATTATTCATATATTATGGTTTAAAGAATAGCAGTACCATTTTTTTTTCATGACTTACTATTTAATGTGGAGACAGTAACATGTTTTGGGAGAAGGGTAGGTTGTGTAAAAATTTGATCACTGGCCATTTAAGCCCTGGCCATCACTTCAAGTCGCCATAAAATTGAAATGTTAATCATGCAAGTTATTAACATTGCTGTTTGGGATCTGTTCTGTGCATTTAGTACTGCAACTTCATTAATTGTGTATATTGATTTTTAAACAATCACCTTCAGTCCAGCTGTGCTTTTCGGGTATGTCTGTGTGACAAAGGCTGTAGTTTATGGTAGCAATGTGATGCAAACTCTCCCAGGACTGCTGGCATATACTCCAGAGTTGCTACTGAGTACTAAAACTCACACTGTTCATCGTGACTGTGTATTTGACTGGGCCAGCTAGATTAGGCTAGTGTAAATACATTGGGAAGTGTTATGCTTAGTTCTTAATGCATCTCTGTAGATGTGCCCGATAATTGCAGCTGGTATATGATAGATTCTTTTGTATGTTTGTGCTGTGCTTTATTCTTTTTATATTTGAATTCAAGGCAGGAGGCAGAAGTGTGTGTTTTTGGAATCAAATCTGAAAAGTGCTACTAACAGATGTTGATAATTGTACGGTACTTTTGGCACTGCCAGAGGAAAGGACGAACACAACTGGTTCAATTGTATTTATTAAAAATAAAACGCTGTGAAAAGTTCTGCTTATTTTAATATAGTGATTAGGCTGAAACAATGCACAAGTATTTGAACAACAACAACAAAAAGAAATTGAAAGTTTGGGTGTCAATTGTAAAATAATATTTTGGAGTTCAGAAATAATCCAAATTGACTGCAAGTCACATTGCTTTATTTCTGGAACCTCACTGCTTTTATCTTTCCTGACTTTTTCACCCTTTTATCTCCACTTAGATTGTTATTCCCAAGCTGTTTGGAGCACAGATAAGACCTTCCATAATTCTCCCAAATGTATACACCTTCATACCTGATACAAAATTAGATGTCTGGTGTTTCAGTATCAGTATCCCAATTTGAATGGATCCTTGTGGCACATCTCAGCCATCTTTATCCTTTGGAAATTACTTTTGTGTTGTTTGCTGTTTTTTCTTTCCTTTTGGTGTTATTTCAGCTTTGAACCTATTAATATATGTATTGAATACCTGTCCTGCTTCAGATCCCTGAGGTACCCAACTCTGAAATTCTCTCCACTTGGAGAAGGAGCCATTAATTACCACTCTTTGCTTCCTATCACTTAGCTAATTTTTAATCCACAACAAGAATTTACCTCTTACCCTATGGTTATTTGTTTTCCTTAATAGTTTCTTGTGAAGGATCTTACTTGGTTTGACAAAAGCATTTGATAAGTTATATCTACCAAATCTTCCCCCATTCTCCCTGGTTCATTAACACTATCCAACAATTCAAGTAAGGCATAGGCAGTATTTTCCATTCAGGGAGATTCAACTTTATCAATGCGTATTATAGAAATGCTTCATTGTTCTGTTCTTCGTCATATGCTGTCAGCTACAATGGAGGTATTGTGCCCGCAATGTCTTTACTTTCTTTTTTTTCTTCTTCTTTTTTTTTTACTGTAAACATTGTGTTGCTTTTTGTTTGTTTGCCTTTATAAATACACACACACACACACACACCCAATATCAGTGACAGCATCTCACCTACCTTTTTGCTTAGATGCATTCTTCAACACTCATGATTCACTACCTTTACAGTGGGGCAGTCAAGTTGAAATCACAACTGATTTTCCTAATCTTTCCTGAAAAGACTTTTTAAGTGTTGCTTTTCAAAATGTTTTAATTATTAGAAGTATCTTAGGAATACCTGTGGGATAAAAATATGCCTGTCACTTTTAATACTGAAAATTAATGTAAAGTCATTTCTCTGCAGTCAAGACACTCCGTCTGATTAGTCCCACCGCATTCTGCTGAGGCCACGAGCGCTCGTCCTGCCCCTGGTTCTGTTACCACGTACGCATTGTTGCTACTGGCACGGGAGGGCGGGAAGGCTGGACTTCGTCAGAGCAGGGAGGGTAGGGGGACGTGTAGCCCAGCTGCTTTGAAGCACTCCTCAGGGCTACTCGCAGGCTTTGGATTGTGCGATGCTGCAGCGTCTTCACAGCAGCATCACTTCCCTGCGTGTGGTAGCTGCATGGGCCTCTGCCAACTTGGTCTTGCAAGCCCTGCAAGGCTTCAATGTATGCAGTAGCTTTTTCACACTAACCATCAGATTTCCCATTGCAACGTGTATTCTCTTCATTTCAGCTCCTATTCTAGACTTCCAGGTAGTGTCTCTGCATGCCCTCAAACAGAATTTGAACTACTTCGTTTTAGGAGGGGATGAAGCAGCACTTACATATTTCTTCTTTCTTCCTCAGTTCAGTGCGACTTGTTCACAGTTTGTGAAGTGCTTCAGAGTTCCTAAGTACTAGGGCATTTTAGAAATTCACAGCTCAGTTTGCAATTACTAATTAGTCAAAAATATGAAGTGAGTTGTGATGTTCAGGTATCTTACTGAAGTTATTGGGAGAAATGCTGACACAAAAAGAATCTTAAAAGCTGCTTTTCTCTGTAACCCTCATTATATGTCTCTGTTGTGAAGTATTCAATCACAGACAAAATTAAAAACCCACATTTCTCAGTGAATAACTTATTCCTTAAATTATTGAACAGTCTTTGAAATATCACTCTGTTGTGCCAGAAGTTCCCTAACAGTGAATTTAGGAGACTCCATGGGTGGGTACAGGCTTTATCTTCATTTTCCACCTCCCTTCCATCTGGGGAAGAACACTTTATAATTACTTCTTGTTTCCCAGATCACTCCTGGCCTTTGCTCACATGCTGGGTGGAGATTACACTCTCCTATTAGCCCTTTTAAGGTCCAAGGAATGCCAGCCATGCCAAGTGTGAGCAATCTGCAGGCACTGTTAGCACTGCTGGAGTAGCTCTTGATAACACTCCCTATGAAGTCAATTAAAGACTTCAGGAGGCGGGCTGGACTGCTTCTTTCTACTAACGTCTCTCGTTAGGGGGTGGAGGATGGGGAGCTTGAACAGGTGATTTTTAGTATTTTAAATAAGAAATGGCAAAAATACCCAGAGTAGCTATCCCCTTTGTTTGGCATTCATTCCTTTCTCTTCTCTTCCCTTCCCTATTTCTGAAAAAAATCTCTGACAGATCTGCCATTTTAAAGTCTGAAAGAAGCAATAACTCTTAATTCCCAGAAAAGGAAATCTAGGCAGAAAGTGGAGACAATAGAAATCATATTAGTGTTTCATATGTGAAAGGATGTCTTGGGCAGTCATTTTACAGCGCATACTCTGATCATGGACAGCCCCTCTTGTCATCATTTGGGCTGAGTTGAGGACACTTTCCCTTTTATAGAAATTTTTAGTACTTTGCAGCTTGGGAAACTTGAGAGGTTATAAATATTCTTGAACATAATTTTGTTTGAAGAGTTAAGTAGAATTTGGTGTATTTGTCCTTGTATGACATATATGCTTCTAACAGTGATGAAACAGTATGTTGCTGGAGGGTACACCAGGGAAGCTGGTGTGTGGCCTTGAGCATACATGTTTTCAGCAGCGATGCTGAATACCATTTGCAGTTAAGTCCTAACAAGTAAGAATAGGTGTTTCATAAAAGTAATGTAAAATATAGAATAAAGTGTTTATAAGCTGTAATATTTAAGAAATCAGAAACACAGTTAACTGTTTTAGTGTGTTTTGAAGTAAAATCCAAGGACAAATATTGTCTCTCACCAAAGAACCTCATTTTACAACTATAGCACAGACATTAGGAGAAGAGTGAGGTAAAAATAGTTTTGTTTTTTTGTAGGAAAGGACCCAGTTTGTGATTCTTTCTGCTGTTTGATTGATTATTTGTTTTCCCTTTCTGCTGTGCGTAGATTTTTTTCATTATCATTTTAAAGATTTTACAGTGGAATATGGGAGCATACAGTTCTGCTTTCCTCTTCCAAAGTTTTGCTTTGGGTAAAGGCAGGTAGAGCCTGAGTCTTAAACTGAGTCGGGATATGTGTGTCCGCTCTAGGAACCATCGTTACAGTTGAGATTAACTCCAAGCAGGCAATGGAAAGACTTCCAACATTTCTAAACAAATGTGCTTCCTTGGTGTGGAGGACCTATTACTGAAGCTAACACAAATGTTCTCCGTCTTTACTTTTGACATGGTGTAAAAATGAAAACAAAACAAAACAAAAGACTATTCAAGTCTTCCATTTTCCTTGTATGAGCCACAAGGTATTCAGTTGTCCATTTGAGAAATAAATTCATTAGGCTAAAAGCCATCATCCTTTTGGAAATAGCAACATATAACATAACCTCGAGAGGCAGGCACTACATAAGAATACGTTTTACAGTGTTTTAACAGAAAAGATTTAATGTGTTTTGAAATGACCATTGCATCATACTACAAGAGAGTACAAAATATAGTTTGTATGTGGCAATAATTTTGTTGCAAGTTAAAAAATAATCCAAAGTGGTTAGTTTAAATTCATCAAGCATTTTCAGTTCATAGCAGCACATGACTTGCATTAGAGCTCCCATTCTGTCCCACTGGTGAGCATTTTCATTCTCACTACAGCTTCTGTCCCCACAACAGCAGGGGGATGCAGTGAACAAAATGACTCATGCAGCAAGTATGTATTTGAAAACACTGTTTCTGCATGCTTCTCTTTCTAAAATACTGTATCAGCTCTAACTGAAAAAGGTGTGTTTTGTTTGCTTATATGTTCATAAAATTAACGTAATAGAGTTTTTGCTGTTAAGGTTTTGGAGATGCAGACCATGATTCTGCAAATATTGCTCTAACATAAGTTGTGCTTACGTATTTTTGCTAAACATTGGATTTAATAGACTAGTCATCCCTCCCATATATAGCTATTGAAAACTGAGACTTTAGTGCCTTTTCTTACTCTTTTTACAGCCTTTTTTGCTGGTTGTTCAATTTACGCAGTGCTTGTGTAGGGAAAAACTAGTCACTATAGTATGTAATTACTTTGCTTTTTCCTCAAGGTGTCATCTATCTTCTATTTCATATTTATGGTATCTCATTTAATTTGACTTAGTTGATGCAAGGAAATAAAATGGAGAGGGTTTTCAACATTAATACTTATTATGCCAGTTATTTATTTCCAATCATCTCAATGAGTGTTTGAGAGAAATGACTTATCTGCTAGTGTGTGCAATAAAGATAAAATGAGAGATTTTTTACTTGTCTAAAAAAGACATGTTATTTGTTTTCTTTTGAAATAGCTGAGAATATGACATGATTGTGGAAACAGCAATGTGCATCTCCAGCAGAAGGGATGGATTTGATACAGGAGTATCAAAAGCAAATTAAAAAAAAACCAACTGACATTGTATTAAATAACAATTTTCAGCCTACACCCTGGTGTCTCACTGAGTAACTGTCCTAGATTTGTTTTTATAAATTTTGTTATGATGTACATTACAGCATTGTCATTTGGCCCACTGTGGTAGGAACTATACGAAGTACATAGCGGAGATTGGAAAAATCTTTGAAACTGATTTATTTAAATAATCAAAAAAGTGAGCGAAAGAAGTCTGATTTAGTCCCCATTTACATCTGGAAACTGAGATCAGCTAGTTGTCCAGACTCACCCAGGAGCTATGGTAAGCCTGATAACTTTATTTCATTTTGTACCAGCCTGGTACCACAGGAATGCTGTCATCTTACACAGAAGTGGATTTTTTTTGCTTGTTCTAAAGAGACAACAATTGTTGATTCACTCAACAGCTGCTGAAAATGTTAAATTTGGTTTGTGCTTCACTTTTTTCTTTAGATGGTTTTTGTTCTATTCTGTTATTCTCTTCTAATGGCACAGAATTCAGCACTTTTCTCTGTTTTTCCACTTACACTGACATGTCTAACCTGCTGCATCCATATTTAAGTTTGTCTCTTTGTCTTGCTAGTCAAACAACTTTCACAACAAGTTTGAAAAATCCATATTGGATGTGTTGTGGTGTATGTACGTAAAAAAAAAAAAAAGGAAAAAAAATCTGTTTTATAGAAGTAGAGATAATATTTGAAGCCATAGAAAAGAACAGTGATTGGTATTAAATTAACACTTCAAGGAATCTTAAATGGTATCACATTAGATCCTTGAATGACTCAAGGCTTCAAAGCTACATTTTTCCCATTTAGGAGTCCAAGCTGCATACCCTGGCAATGTATGGCAGTTTTTTTAGTAACTCATTTTGCAGTTAAAATGAGTTTTCACGTCTCAGTTAGCAAAATATTTTCCTTAGCAGATGTCATATGACAAATAATGGACACTAGACACTCCTAGTGCTGAGGTTACTGAGACGATGTAACTTTTATCTCTAGCTTTGGACTCTTTTGTTAATGTATTTTTACTTGCTGCTGTAAGGATATATATTGAAAACAAGCAATTTATTCCAATAGAAATTGTTATAATAAGCGTGATCAGGCTTATGTGTTAAGTATAAAACTATTGATCACGTATCTAACCATAATAATATCCACCATTATAGTGCAGATGATTCCTACTCCTGCTTGCACATACTTGGCTGGAATTGTGTTATTGGTACCATCAACATCGTGCTGGCAGTGAAAAGCAAGAAGATGGTACCCGCTTAGCAGGGCTGTGCAAGAGAAGCGTTTTTGCCTTAGAGCTAGGACAGACCCTGTCAAGAGGGAAAGCAAGAAGGAAGGAGAGATGCTACTGAATCAGAATTGCCCTGGCTTGAGGGTTTCTGCCTCTGAACGTGAGCTAGGGCAGAGTCACAGTTACTCTGACATCCTCCAACGTCAGATCTAGGCCCCAGCTGACTTCTGTTCAGGTATTCTATCGTGTGCAAGCGTCTCGTAACAAGAAATGGTAAAAATTATGTTAAGGCTTTGCACTTCAAAGGCCCCTGCATAATTCCTGGTTCTGCCTGGTATTGAAAAATGATTATATGGATGTTATATGACTTTGTTAGAAAGTCTGACTTGTAAAACGTGTTGATGGCAATTTTAAGTTATTATTTTGAAACAGAAATTTACCAAGAGATTAACTGATAAGTCTTTTAATATCAGTGCAGGTATCACTGTTGCTCAGTTCTGTAAACCGTATTGACATGAGCACTTCTCCCAATTGAAAAACACAACGGGGAGTAAGCAATAACATAAAATTATTTTTAGAAAATGCATTTTTAATTACTGAACTGCTTAATTATTGAGTACCACTGAAAATATCCTGTGAACCTCATCACTATGCAAATGTATTCAGTTCTGGAAACAATTAAATGATAATAAAGCATTCTTTTTTCTTTTACAACATATTACCATAATGAAGCTGTTACCTCTCAGTGTGCATTTTAATGAGTTTTAAGTAACATTTTAATGAGCTCAACATTACCATAAACCCAAGGATTAGACGAAATTGAATTTACTGGTGAAAGGGAAGGGTTCATTAAGAGTTAATTATATTGTTTTAGAAGAAATATAATGCATTTTATGATGTCCCATCAACCAAAAATCCATCATGAGATCTATACTTATTAATAGGTGCAGCAATGCCGTTATTATATTCACATAAAAACATGAGTTTGCACATTACTGCTTGGGTTTCCAATGAAAGTTTCTGCATTGAAATCCCTGGGTCAACTTTATTCTTATCCAGCTTGTTATTATATCTGAGGAGAAAAAATGCCAAGCTTTGTATTACTGGTTTGTAATTCCACCTACAATTTTTATAAACATCATGAACAGTGAAAGCAAAGTTTAATGGATTTACCATTGCCATTAGAATCTGAAGGCAGGTTAAGAATAAATGTCTTGGATTTGTTTTTAAAAAAAAAAAAAGAAAAAGAAAAAGAAAAAAAAAGAAAAAAAAAAAAAGAAGAAAAAGAAGAAAGACTGGTAGAGAAATCTGAGTCCAAACTGCCAGCACTACTGGCATGCCCACTCAGTCCAGGCTCCTGGATGCCCAGAACTGCCAGGTAAATTCCCAGTCTGTGCATGCAGCAGCTCCATCGTTTGCACCGTACATTCAGATGAATTTCATTAGCAAGCTCTGCACAATGCGGAGTTAAACTCCTTATGCTCAGTAAGTTCAGTCACATTTAAATTTACTGCTTTGCGTCTGCTGGTGTTGGTATTTCTGTTTAGCTGTTTGAAAAATGTATGGAGAGTTGCGACTTAGAGCCCTGAGATGTCTGGATAGAAAAGAACACACAAAAAGTTAAATTTTTAGGCAAAGTATTAATTGCAATGAATTGCTGTAGTGCTCCCTTGTTCATTCAATAGCCTTGTGACCTAAGATTTAAAAAAATGGAGTTTTGCCAATGTCACAGCCTTTTACTTGGGGGAGTAGGGTGGGGAGACTCTGGAGGGCTCAAAGCTTTCATGATTTTCAGAAAAATGCTGTTGATCTCCAGTGCCCTGCTGTTGTGGGGGAAAGAGCGTTCTAGCAAACGTCTGCTAAGTGTTGAGTTGTGATCAGCAATTAGACCTGCTGGAGTCCCATCACTCCTCTGTGTATGAGACCCAAAGGTGTGCCCTGTGGGTGATAATTCTAATTGCTGAGTTTCAAAACGCTGCGGCAAACCTGTAGACCTATGCTGGAAGGACGATTCCTCAAGACAGGTACTGGAGGTATTAGAAAAGAAGTTTAATTAGTACCTTGAATTGAATAGGTACTCAAAAGGAAGTGCAAAGTGGAGCTATTAAACAGGTAACAAATTCTGGATGTGACAGGAAGAAAGCAAAGAGCCAGTGAGTGTGTAATTGTGAGCTACGTTGTAGTAAACCTCCAGTTGTTCAGCAGTAGAAGTGTTTCCATCTCTTCTGAGCTGTTCCCAGCTGGTCCGTCTGTTCGTAAGTAAGTAAGGAAGCCCGGATGAAGAGAGTTAAATTGCTAAAATCAAACATGGATGAGCTATCAGCTGGGCATTGTTTAGCACCCCAGGTAGTCTCCCCCAGAAGCTCACCTCTTTGTTCGAGTATGGAAGCACAGCCATGCATGTGGAAGTCCTCAGAGAGAAACGAAAATGTTCCACACCTACATCTGGAATTGTGCTGAAAAGGAGGAGCAGAGCTACAGAGGTCCTCCTCAAGGGAGAGTTTAATTCAATTTGCCTTAATTGAAGCTGCACAAGCAAACTAAAGAATGTTTCCAGTTCTCCTGGTCTCAGAGAAATCCCACAGCATGCACTGGTTATATGAGCTATTGTGTTTTATGTATTCCTTGTTCTAAATATAGGGAAATATAATGCATAGTCTAACAATACATTTTCCTTGGTGGAAAATCTGGTTTAAGTAGTTCTATTCTCTCCTGGCCACTCGTTTCCTCCGCATGTAATAGCTTGTCATTCTCTCAATTGCTTATGGATCTGGACTGTGAACTGAGTCAGTGGAGTGATCTAGGTTAAAAATCCTCCAAACAGGAGATTTTTTTTTTGGTTGTTTTGTTTTGTTTTCTCTAATAGGCATGGAAGAAAACGTTTGTGCTACTCGGCCTAAATTCTATCCCAGGTGAATACCGTGGCAGGCTAAAAATTCCCTTCATCCAATCCTGTCTAGTCTATTTGCCTATTTGAATATTGTACTTTGTCTGTCATATGGTGCTTGAATTCTTTATCTTGTCAGTATAGCCTCTTGTTTTGTAATTCAATTGGAGAATGACAGTAGCTATACAAATGTACACAAATTAAATCTTTTGTGGGCATTACAGATACAGGTACCTTGTGTCCAGTTAAACTCAGCACAAAGAAGGAATAAAATAAATGACTTCAGTGTGCTGGGAGGTCACATTTAAAATAATACATATTTCAATATTTAGTTGTTAAATGTGCCTGTGCTGGAATAGACTCTTTGTTGCACTAGTTGTTTATGTATAAATGCTGAAGTGAGGGGAAAGATTGTAAAAAATGATTTTATGTTCTAATTGTGGGATTAGCAGAGGTCTTTCCGACTCCAAGACTCTTAAGAGGAATGTGAGCTCTTCATCTGTAGGGATGCTCCAGCTGCTGAGGAACGCACCCATTGCAGGCTGTTCTACAGGTGCTTCTCAGGTTGTTTCTCCTCTATAGGCTGGGATAAACAGACTATGGAGAGTTGTGCTGTTTGCCAGTTTTCTCTTATTTTAAAACCATCAGCAAATATGCAGTTACTCTGATTTTCTCTTGTACAGAACTGCCCGAGGAATACTCAGCACCAAGGGTTTAGAAGAATGTGTGACGTGGGGGATTTATTTTGTTGTTTTAGTTTTATTGTAACTGTTAGTTTTTCTATTACGCAAAATTTGTCGTACATGAACTAGCACTTTGGGAAAGTGATATTAGTTAGGAAAAAAAGATTGTTTCACCTCTACTGCAATTCAAAATATTACGCTACTACATTTTCAATAGTGTGTCTGGGAGCTGGCGTAGCCACTCAGCTGAAGGTCATTTTGAGTCTCACAGCATAGCATAACTGGAAGGTGGAGCTGGACACCCAGGCTCTGGTCTTCCTCTGGGTGCTGAAACTTCTCTTTCAAAGTCATTGCTTTAGGCTAATACGGTTGGTCTTTGCTCCTGCTTCTTTAAATTTTTTCCCTCTTGCACAATGTAGTGAATAATAATGAGGGCAACGTGAACTCTTATGTTCTTTTTCTCTTTTGAAAGTAAATGGGAGAGTTATATTTCATATTACATGGAAGTAATTTCTTATGCTATTTGAGCAGCTCAAAATTGCAAAAGATTTCCTGTGAATTACGCTATTATCTTCTTTATTTTGCATAAAATCACAAATTTGGGGCATGCTGTCCGTGTTTAGACAGTACAAAACCAGCATTTTATCTGGTTGTTTGTGGGTCATTCCCAAGTTGGTAGTATACTGATGGAACTCAAAATTCTCTCCTAAGACTGTTTAATATGGTGTCTACGTATCACATTACTCCTTCAGTTCTTTAGAGCTCTGCAAACTTATGTTCATTAAACAGAATGATGTGATGATAACTAACAGATTATTTTGTATTATTCAAGGTAATCCAGAGAAATTGTCATCTAACACTTTTGGGCAATTGTTAAACTTGGAAGGGGCCTTTTATGAAAAAGTTCCATGGTGAAATTAAAACAAAACAAAAACAAACAAAACAAAAGGAAACAAACAAAAATGCTCTTGAACACTGGAGGAAAAAGATGTTCTTGCTGTCATCAGAGACAAGAGTTGGAGTTTTAATGAACGTCTTTGGACCACACATCCTTGCTTTTTGAATTTAATGTAGAATATGAAAATAATATTGAATTAGAATAATATGTAATTGTAAGTGTTAGAGGAGTTTGAGGGCTGTGGTTCTGCTGTAAATTCTTGGAGAGGAGGGTGCCAAATGTGACTACAGCCATGCACTCACATACTGGTAACTTGCCCCCTTCTGCTGTCCCACTGCCTGTACGGACAGTTCTTCCTTCATGTCGCTCTTCTGTTCCTTAGCCTCAAATGACGGGGCATGTCTCAGTGACAGCAGTGCGAACACGTTTTATGCAGTTTCCAGTCTCCGTTTGCTGCAGCAAGTTCTGAAAATGTCAAAACAGTTGAGCCCTTCAGAAGGTTAACAGTTAAAAAGTTGTGCTGGGCTCAGGTCCTACAGGAAATACCACTGCAGAGCCTGTGTGCAATGACTTGCCCACTTACAAGACAAAGGACATGAGGCCAGCCAGGCCTATACAGCCGGCCTGTTGAAATGGCATCTGTCAAGCACCCCAAAATGGCTGTTGACATGAGGACAGTTTGCAGGATGGGGAGTGAGGTAGTCCTGAAGCAGCAGGCAGCTCCCACCCGTTCTGCGTACCAGCTGCAGATGCGTCTGCTGCTCCATATCGGTTGAAGCATGGCTGCACAGTCCCCTTGCAAAGCTTCTTGAGCTTATGCTATGAAAGCTTGTCAAGAAATATGCGCCTTGGTGTGTCTACTCAGATATCTTGTTTTCAGTGTGACTTCTGAAGAAAACAGCACAGAAACTCTGACACAAAAACAAAAACAAAAAAAATCCTGCTCACAAAAACTGAATAGATGAGTTCTAGTGTGTAATTACCGGATGTAGCTTGATGGAGACCAGGGTTAGATGAAGAGGATGGGGGGTAAAGGAAGCACGTTTCTATGTTGGGCAAGAGCCTGTTTTGTTTGATGCTTTGCGTAATGTGACTGAAGTATATAAGTAATGTGGCAGTGACCCCCTGCCAAGATGGGAAAGCATCCCAGCTGCTGTGTATGTGTTGTGCATGTGTACACAAGAAGTTTATTAGAGGCTATTCACACTTCAGCGGAGCTCGGAGATTGCAGTCTTTATTATATTGGTTAAATGAAGCATGTAACGTTCTATATTTCTTGTACAAGAAATATTCATTCATTTGTACTTGTTTTTGTCTTTCTCATCTGTTTCTATTCCTTTGTTTTACTGAAGGCACATGTACATTTTAAGTGTGTTGACTGGGCTCGAACTGGAAGCCCAGGAGACTGAAGCAGCGTGAGTAGTTGCAGGAGAACAAACTTTGGTTTGGAAACAGAAAAAACACAACTACTCAATTCTGTAGCAAACTAGGTGGCATTCATTAGGTTGAATGTAGTGTGGCATGTACCTGGCAGCACTACTTTTGTGCTCACAGCAGTAAACCTGCATGCTATTACACTGTGGTTTGTGAACTTACTAATTGAATCTCTGTTTTCTGGGGAATCTCTGTGCTGTACTCGCTATGTACAGTGCAGTTTGCGTATGCTCTTCTAAGGTACTCGGTCAAAATCTCCCACTTGATATTCTTTCATATATCTTTGACATTCAGTAACATTTGTTTTTTTTGGGTGCTGTTGCTTTTGAACAGATTTTTTTAAAAGTTTACTTATTGGAATGTAAGAGTGGCTGTACTGCAGGAGACCACAGGGCTATCCAGTCCAGTATCCTTTTCCTGACAGTAGCCTACAAGCAATTCCTGAGGATTGCCTCTTTTACCAAACACGATCCTCCCTGCTGCATTGCTGGGAGAGAAGCATAGCTGATGTGAAGAGTCCTGTAGTGCTTTTGATGAAACTAGTCCCATATTCTTGCTCTAAAGTCGACATGCTGGCATACAACTGACAGTGAAAGTACAATGCTTCAGCTGTGATGTGGTGTTTTTTAAAGCTGTGCTCAGTTCCACACCTGATACTCACATAGATGGAAAAAAATAAACGACTTGCCCATGATCTTCTGAACATGTAGCCCATTAAATGTAAAGAGCATGTAAAAGCTGATGTCAGACTTGAGTTTAAAGGCTCATTAAATAACTATTCTAGTAAACTGCTAAATGTCTGATCCTTGTTAAATCTTAAGGCTTACAACAGACTATGCACATTTTTCAAAGTTTGTTGTCTGCAGTTGTGATACCAGTTCTTCTGTAAAGTTTCTGGACTTTTAAGTAAGTAATAGCATTTTTAGTTTCAATGAAATATAGCTCTTGGTAACATGTTTCTTGTTAACATTAGCAATCTGTGCAGTGCATTCATCCAGAGTGATTATGCTTTAAAAATAAGAAAAAGGAAAACTGCTCTGTATCCCAGAGAAAATTTTCCAACATATTGTGTTGTATAGCTTTAGATTTCTGAAATTATTTAAATGTGGTCTTTAGGATATTTGCATTCATAAAGAATACTTGGTTATGCTTATTGCTTCCCTTTGCCTTTCTTGACTGTCAAAACACAGTGATGCTTTTAAAGATTTATGGCAGATGGGTAATGAGGTTGCTGACTGTTAGCTGCAGCATTCAGAATTTGTTGGTGGAATAAGGCGGGAATTTAAAAAAGAGAGAAGTTTATTGGTACTTCAGTGCAATGAAGACAAGTGATAGAACTTTGTATTCAATCAGGAAGCTTAAACATAAATATTTTGTGTTCTGAATTAGAAAAATCTCCACTCTTCTTGCCATCTAGTAGTCAAATAAAATCTTTCAGAAAAATTATGGAGATGTCACATTGTATTCAAGTGAGCACAATGAATCACAATGACGTGATACAATTTTTCAGTAAGTGCATTCAAGCTGTGTTGCATACACTTAATTCAGCACAATAGCAGCCTCTGAAAAATCAGAAGCAAATCGTAAGTAATGTCTGCAATAACTAACACTTGTATACCTGTGTAGTTCTGTAAAAAGGGAAAATAGGTCAGCAATTAACTGTTGGAGAAAGATTACAGAGTCTGACTCTTGCAATGTGTGCTGAAATAAAACAGGAAAAAGCCTATCTTCCTTCCTGACTTTTGTGCAATCAGCTAGTTGGGGTACAGCTCAGACTGAAATTTAGAGGGAAAAAAAACAAAAAAAGAAAATCTCCCAATAATTCCATTTGGAATCTGTCTGCTTATTTGATAGTGGCTGTTCATGCACCTGATTTCTAATACTGTGATTCTCAGCTTCTCTGTTAACTGTTTAATAGATTCTCTGTTCAGAAGCAAGAGTGTCACACTTTACGTTTAGGCATTAATGCTCATCAAAGGTCCAAATTCTATAAATAGTTGTATCTGCATATACGAGCTGTTAAAAGCTTTAGTGGATGTGTCAGAACAGAGTGTTTTTTCCACATTGTTCTGTTTTTTGCTGAGGCCTGAAAATAAAGAGCAAGCTCCCTTTAACTGTAAGTACTGAGTAGGTTGTTAAATTCAGAAGCACATAGAATATTGAGTGAGAAAAAGGGATGAAGCCAAAGAAAGATGCTGAATCTGAAAGGAAGGGCATTTGTTTCTTTATGCAGATATCTCCCTACTACTCTCTTCCTCACTTTGATTTCCAGGGGCCCTACTAATTGGACATTGTTGAAGCTACTGAACTCTTTGAAAAAACCCTAATGCCTCTGAAAATGAATCTCTTGGGTTTTGGGCCTCATTGTAAACAGTGAATTCTGAATATTTTGAGTTGTGGTAAATTAGCTAGCATTCAAGTTTCATAGGCAATATCTACATCAGGAGATAGGAGAAGGACAGGAAGAAGAAAGTAGGCACAAGGAAAAAAAAAAAAGTGTAGCTCTTCATCACTGTTTTTTCAAATATTTTCGTGGTGGTTGGCAGCTTTCCCAGGGCTGTGCACATGCAGAGGGAGCTCAGGACTCCCTTGAAGTCCTGCCTAGGACCATTTTTAGTTTGTAACTTCCCATACAAAATGTGACAAAGGCTTAAACAAAAGGTAGGGCGGCAGCATCCTCTAAGTGTATTAGTCCTTTTTACAAGCAAGGCTGTCTGTGACCCCTTGCTCTTCTTGTCACCCCACTCCAGCAGGCAGTGCCAGCTTTCTCCGAGGCCATTTCCATAGGTGATAAATATTACCCAAGCTCTGAAATACGCCCCCTACACCATACATTATTTCAAGTATTTTAATCCTTTAATCTATACACTGTGTGACATCTGAGCAGTAATCTGATGTAATCATTTGTGTTGACTGTGCGTATCAGTATGTGTCATAGGAGCATTAGAGAGATGAAGATCTGGGAAAATGCCCATGGGGTAGTGCCTTGGGATCAGGGGAGACCTACCTGCGTGTGGCATATGACCAACCTACCACCAGTGCGGCTATATAAATTCCTTATGTGAGAGCAGTAATATCCTCAGATAAGCACCAAACAGAACAGGAGGGACAAGACAAACTACCAGGACCCAAGTTACAGAAGCACATTAATATTTACTCAATATCTCTTTACACCCTCCAGTCAGCATGACAGATGTAGTTGTGTTTTAAGACATCATTCACTGAGAAAGGGAAAAAGGAGGCTTTCCCTACCTCCCCTCCCCAGTAATGTTCTCTGTGTACGTTGGAGGGAGAAGGAGGAGAGCTGAGTGCTGGTGGGAGAAGAAGGCAATTATTCCAGAGCCTCCTGACGGGCATGTGCTTCTTCCTTCCAGCTTTACTGCTTTGGCCATGGGCTGGGGGCTCATGGGATGTGGACCAGATTGAAAAAGTAGAAGCAGACAGATGGTTATTTGTAGTCATCATATAAATGTAAATCTTATTAAAATGTTTTCTTTTTAAGGGCTTGGAAGCTCTTGTAGTGGAAAGTAGGATATAGGCATGGATATCTAACCTAGAATAATTTTGACACCACCACCTTTCCTCCCACCCTATAAACATTGTTGTTTTATCTCCAGTTCCTTTAAACAAATTGCCAGAGCTTCGGTCAAGGAAATTAATTTGGTTTCAATGTAATTCCCTGAGTTTGAGCACCGGTTTGACCAAGGCCTGGATTTGGGCCGAAGCTGGCAGGTGCTGGTGAGCAGTTGCTGTGGTAGCAGGGACTTCTTTTTGTCTTTTTTCCTAACTCTGGCAGGTGCCTGGCCTGGCAGCATTTATCTTGCTGCTGCTGTTGTTCTATGTCATTGCTTTCCATTATTGCCCTCACGGATACCTGTAAATGGCCACACAGGGCTTTGCATCCCTTAAAGACCGACGTGACAGTTCACAGACATCTATCTTGTTTGAGCAGCGTCAGCCTGTTAGAACCACAAAGAGACTGATCAAACTTTAATTAACTTTTGTCCACAGCACCATTGTAGGCTATACGTGTGATCTAGCTGTCCTTTCCCCGCCCTCTAGCCCCGCAGTGCCCTCCCGGACAGCGAGGCCCAGGCGTCCTGGAGCTGGTGCAGCGCCAAGGCCGAGTGCGAGGGAGCTGGCGCTGCCGCCGGGCCGGTGGAGGGGAGCAGCTCTGCTCTGCCTCGCCTGGGGTGCGGGCCGGGCCAGGCCCTTGTCTCGCCTGCTCTTTTGCATCCCTTGTTAAATGTTGAGTAACACCGAGGGGAAGCGCAAAGGGGGCGACGTGCCCTGCGTTAACATTGGGCTACGGCAAGAAGGAGTGTGGGGTAAGAGGGAGAGCCTGATGGCAGCGCATCACCTCTTGCGCTGAATTTTTAAAAAGCTCTGAGGAGGGCTGGCTTTGCGAGGGAACAAAAGCTCCTCCTGCCAGTGTCGGGAGAAGGGATCCGCTTAGGCACAGTAGCAGTTATTTGGAAGTGTGTGGCAATTGCAGATAATTGGCTGAGGAATATTCTGCAGCTCTCAACCGTTTTTCTGTTTTCACAGGTGATTGTGCTATTAGATATGGTGAATGCACTAAGCTGTGCTGCAACTTTTCCATTTACCCTCCTAATACGTGTGAGCTCCACTTCCCATTGATGCTCCCTCCTTCTGTTGCTTTCTGTGCTGCTGAGGTCTGCCACGGTGCTGGGGCAGCTGAGCTTGCTCCTTCTCCTCCTCCCTGAGCCCCCTCTCTGCCCTGTTGCTTCTCTCTTGGGGTGACGTTTGGATGTGCCGGGATAGCTGCACTGGTTGGATTAATGTCTGCGCTTTAGGTTGTCATCATTATGTTGTCTTAAAAGCACTGACTCACAGAAATGGCAACCTATGCCCTCTATTCTTTACCTTTTTTTCTCTGTGCTTTTGTTTTTACTCTTTTCCTTCTTTTACCTGGCTTTTTGTTTTTACTCTCTCTGAACTTAGTGTTCCCCGTTTTCCTCTCTGAGTTGTTTTCTCTCTTTTATTTATATTCCATGCATTTTTCCTCTTATCTCTCGCTTTCTATCCCTGCTTTATTTTTCACTATTTCATTTTTTTCCCCATCATTTTTTGTTTTTCTCCAAAACACAGAACACTGCAGATGGAAATAGCGAGATATATCTATTCAAGACTTACGTACGTGGTGAGGTACAGAGCAAGATTAACCCTGTGGCATCAATTTTGTCTTCCATTCAAGCCACATTTGCAGCAGGACTTGGGTAAAGGAATGTGATAAAATCAAATCACCTCATAGCCTCATATTCTGCGGCTGATTGGAACCTTGCACAGTTGCTGGAATGATTCAGAGAAAGTTAATGTAATTTGCTGTGTATCATCCCAAGAAACTGTGTTTGTCAGCTTCGTATAGCAGTGTGCAACATTCAAGGAAAACAGTTTCCTTGGTGTTGCTCCCAGGAATTAGGAGACAGGAATATAAAGTCATTATGATGTAGGATCTGCTGATTTTCTGGGGATTTTCCACTAATGGATTTGCACTGGAGTTCTGTAATTATACAAAGAGACAAGCCAATAAAAAATAATATTATTTTGTGTGTAATGATAATAGAAGAAGTTGATGTTTCCTATCTGTTTGCCAGTTGAGTGAAAGAGACCGTGTCACTGCCTAGAAGTACTTTTTTTTCCCCTTATGTATCATAGTGATTCCAGAGACACATGAAGATGCTTTCCAGAATAGGTGGTTTTGTAAGACTTTCTTTTTTCTGGTTCTTTCCCTGAGGCTGCTGGGGTACTAGCTTTCTTGGCTTTGTTTGAAAAATGGTTTAATGCCAAATAGTCAGCAACCCATGATCTTCAGCATACTATTGCTGTGTTGTGCATTTCATAAGTTAATTCCATTTCATCTTGAAGCTTTATAAATTCTATTTCTGTCAGTTTGGTTATTGGGAATCAAAAGCATAGAGTAATTTGTATTAATGAGAAATATTTTGGGGTTGAGTCTTTCGTTATCGGTTGGGAAAGATGTATCTATTTGGTGTGTTACTTGAGAAGAATATGGGTTCTTGCCAGAGTTGCATCCATTGCCAACAGCGTCCTATCACTTTTATTTTATGCTTGAAGAGCAAGACCTAAGTAATCACTTTTTTTCTGTTAGAAAAGGAATTAACTGCCAATTAACTCTCTCCTTCCTCTGGGATCTACCTGTGTATCCCAAAATGTGGAACAATAGAAGTTACCTCATATGTCATTTTGGGTGCCACATTTATACAGCCCGCTCACCTCAGCCCATTCAGAGACCAATTCTTATATGTATTAATCATATTTTCTTGTGGCTTATTACAGAACAGAAAAATACTCTGTTCCAAATGTTAAAATGGGGCACATTTTATTAACATGACAAGCAGTAAATTATCTCTGCTTATGAAATGAGACTGAGCAATTTCTGCTGAACTCTTCCTGACTTGCCCCTTCACTAGGATACGGTGTTTTCTAATTTCTCAAAGGGCCGTGGTTCCATTAAGGGCGAGAACTGTTTTAAAGCTGTAATGAAAGCCATATGTAGCTGAAATTCAAGTAGGGGAAATGCCCTAAATTCTATTTCAGTAGCTCATCTAGAGATATTTTCAGTTTTATATTTATAAGAATGTCAATTAACCTAGGGACTAGGACACACATGGAAGAATAACGATGAAGTGGATATCATTTTAACACACTGAAGACAGCTAGTTGGACCTAATCCTTTATAGGAGCTTGATTTACATGAGAAGCTAGCATGCATTGCCTAATTTAATTTTCAAACAGTTTGGTGATTTAGATGCTTTTTCCTTTCAATGTCATGGGACAACACCAGTCGAAGTTGCAAAAATATCAAAAAAAAAAAAAAAAAGAAAGAAAAAAAAAGGAAGAAACATGCTGGCAGCAGCATGATTTCTGTGACACTTTTCAGAACTGGTGATCACTTCAGCACATATTTGGTGATAACGATAATAGTAGTAAGAGTAATAACAATAATACTCTTCATCAAGGCACAAGTCTGCAATTCAGTACCAGTTGTGCCACTTCCTTACCTGGCTTATAAAGAAGTTGGAGATCCAGGCAAGCCAGATATTCAGCATGCTGTTTTCTTTTATGAAAAGAACTCAACATCAAACCTACAATACTACTTCTACAACGAATATTGCTTACCATAATGGAAAGTGACCCTGTCAACAGTAAAAAGACTAATGGGTGCTACAGGTCTTTTTTATCTAAGTGCAGAGCGATGTTCTTATCTGGAGAAAAAAAAAAGAAATAAAAACACGTATATCGAATCTGCTTCCATTGAATAAAAGGTCATGCCTCACCAACATATTTTAAGAGGTCTTTTATAGTAAATATAAGATACGAAGTCATCACCTAATAATGGTTGAGGGTTTTTTTTTATTCTACTTATATGTACATATTTTTTCTCCCTACTTGCAATGATGTCACTCCTAGTAATTCTTTTCTTCTCTCCCTCACTTCCGGCATTAGTGCTACGGGATGACTTCCGCCAAAACCCTACAGATGTTGTGGTGGCAGCTGGAGAGCCTGCCATACTGGAGTGCCAGCCACCTCGTGGACACCCTGAGCCTACCATCTACTGGAAGAAAGATAAAGTCCGTATTGATGACAAAGAGGAGCGGATCAGTGTGAGTACAACTCAGGTGGTTGTTTAGAGAGATGGGGCCTGCATTAAAGCCCAGTAGCTGAGCACAGCATACTGTCATAGCTTCAGGTCTTTCTCTGTAGCTGATCGTCTACACCACTGGAGTGGATGTCAGAAACTGCATGGCTTTAAATTCACAGACCCGGAGTAGGACAGGCTTATGCTGTGTGAGGCAGTAGAAGGACAGACGGAGGAGCCAGGACTTCTGAAACTGTAGAGTGAGGGAGAAGTATATCTGAATGTACTCACCTTTCCCATAGAGACTTGTTGTTACACTTGACAGTTTTCCTCTGTGACCTTTCCTTGATGAGGGGGAAAAGTTGTTTATTCCTTCTGGTTTGGGTGTACAGCTTGAACTTCCTGAGGCTTGCTTTGTGCAACTGTTGTAAGTGAGGTCTGTTAGAGCAGTAGATTTGGTCGTATAAGGTACTCTATTAGATGTGAGCTGTCTCACCTTGGGACTCAGTGGATGTCTTCGACCAGTTTGGTCTTACCTTTTCTAGATCTCAGTTCTCTGTGAAATGAAAACAGTATCAGACCTTACATCAGAGAGGTGTTTTAAAGATGAAACCAGTCATATCTATAAGGTACACAAATACTCAGGGAAAAAACCAGTAACTTAAGATTACATTGGTAATGTCAAAGTTAGCGTAGTAATTGGGATGTGTATCCTGAACAAAGGCTGAAGTTATCCTCCTTATGGGAGTCAGGTGAATTCTCAGTTTGGGCTAGATTCAGTCTGTTTGCATCAAGGAGAAGAGAAAATCAATCAGTGAACAAAGAAACTGTTCAGGCATCAGTAACAATAAAATGAACTAACTAAATAAAACCAAGTGAAACTGCCTTTTTCTTAAGAGAGGTGTCAAGAGTACTTTACATGTCATCATGCAAGAAATACAAGCACTCTGCATTGCCAAAGAGCAAGGAATGATAGTCTTTGAAATGTAAGGTATCTAATGAAAAACAAAGGGAAAAAATGAAATGCAGTGAAAATCAATCAGTGAGATAAGATGTGTTCTAGAGCAGCTTAAACATATTTAAGTGTATGGGATTATTATTTTGAAGCCTTACATATATTTACAAACAAAATATTTAAATGCCTAAGTTGTGGAACTTGCTGCCTGGGCATGCAACTTTTTTTCTGATATCTTTTGTTTATTTGAATTTTAGAATATGTTTCTTGTTTTGAAACAGATACGTGGTGGGAAGCTAATGATCTCCAATACACGAAAAAGTGATGCTGGCATGTACACTTGTGTTGGAACCAACATGGTGGGGGAACGAGACAGCGATCCAGCAGAACTTACTGTCTTTGGTAAAGCTACTCAAGCTTTTGTTTCCTTTTCACTACAGAAGTTATATATTGAATTGATCTAGGTGACTCATCAAAATATGAGACAAAATCAGGTTAACAAAATGCAATAGTATTGTTTAAGCTGCGTTTTGCAGCTTCTGGTTTCAAAGGCTACAATTTATAGTGATGGAACGGTGACAGCCCAACATTTTCCTTCTAAGCATGTAGTTTAAATTTAATTGGAGGTCCTTAGTGATATCCTTACACTCAGAAACGGTAATCCAGGACATAATGCTCTCCCTCACAAAATTGCCAAATGTAATTGAGCCACTTCTAATACAGTTGACAATGCCTACTTAACAGAGATTTGGACCAGCATTGCCTATTTAAATGATTACTTATTCCTGTGGGGTTGTGAAATCAAACCGTTGTAGGAGAGCACAGAAGAGTTCAATGGGCCAGTAAAAAGTCATTAGAGAAAATCCAAGATCAACTTTTTGAATATATAGAGATACTTCTGTCAGTTGTTTTTCAAAGGGCACAAAGCAGATTTACATCCTGAAAACCAGGGCATCATTTTGATTTCTGGTGTTGCTGAATGAATCAGAAATGAATAGGTGAGGGTCTAGAGCAAGAATAGAGTAATACTGATCCCGGAGCTGGATCCATCCTGCTAACAACTGGATAAGAAGGAAAGCCATTAAATCCTGCTGTGGTACATCCTGTAGTCATGACATTTCTATTTACCATTAGCTGTGGTTCTGTAGGAATCGGTCAAGAGGTCTTGAGCAAACAAAAGAAAATCAATAAGGAAAAAAACCCTCACTGCTAAAGAAAACAAATATGTACGTACTAAAGAGAAAAAGAAATACAATTAATGTTCCCTCCGTGATAAAAAACTGAAATTCCAAATAAGACTACTTGTAATTGCAGGAAGATTTTCTGTAGATATCCTGAGGTACTTTGTAAAGCAGATGCTCTTAATTTGTTCACCTTCTGGCTAATATAGTGCACTGGAAAACCCAGTCCCAAATATTACCGTCTGTGTTTGCATATATGTGCAGTTCGGCATGTGTTTGTCTACTGTAAAAGACATATTGTGGGATTCAAAAAAGACAGAAAAGTTTCTGCTCCACAAGATCTGTGAGTGACTGAGGATTTGCTGCTCTCTGGTATTACAAGACTGTAAAGGCTTCCACTCTACTTATTTTGTTATGTATTCATGGAATCATATGACTCAAAAACAGAACTAGTATACCTTGCAAAAAACACAGAAGGGATCTCCATCAAATTATTATGTCCTTTGCAGCCGATCTGTTCAGGTTGTGCCTTTATATAGATGTTAAAGAGACATGACATATCTTCTTCATCAGTTTAAATACTGATAATCTCTGGTATTACTCCCCGTGGATAGCAAGCAGATTGCAGTCCTAAACTACAAAGCCTTAAGAAATCCAAAAGAAAATAATTTGTTAAAAAGCACTGAACTGTAGGAATAAAAATTGTGAAATATGCATGTAATTTCATATCCTGCTGAGCTATGAAAAGTATTAGGTTTGTCTTGATATGTAAAATATTACATAGTCAACTACAATATTCTGAATTTTTTTACAGGATTTAATCATAGCAATCAACTCATAAAATACACTGTAAGCCTAACTGTGAATACTGAACAAAATCAGCAATAAATGAAATTAGAAGTTTTAATTCTTCATTACTGTGTTAGTCTATTTAAAGAAAATTGTATTTAAAATTCCCTTCCTATATTGGTATCTTCCTATCTAAAATTCCTCTTCTATCTGGGTATTCCTTTCCTGTCCTCCTTTTTGCTGTACGTGAATAACATGCAGGAAGAAGGGGTTCATGTTATGATCTGCTGTTTGACAAGATAATTCAACTCTCATGGGCCCATTTCCTGGCTGCCACCTGGCCCTGACGCTCGGTGTTGGCATATTGGGCTCACTGTATAGATGTGTCCAGGTTAGTCCTGGTCCACTCTATACGAAAAAAGGTGGCTTGGCTTTGCCTTCCACCAGCAGAACAGTTGTAGTCCTTTCCTGGAGTACAGGCAGCAGCTCCTGTGTGCGTGTGTGGGTGTGTGCATGCACAGTGCACTGGAGAGCATTATCCACAATGTTTACAGGAAGCAATGTATCTACTGGACAGTCCAATCAATCTAAGCATACACAACAAATCCAATAAATCCAGCAACTCTGGGAAACATCAGATTGGTTGTGCATGTTCAGATTGACTTTACTGAACACAGGCAAAAACACGGGTCATCCATTAAGTCCAAGGCCTTCCTGTGCAGGCACAATAATAAGACTTACAGGTTTTGGAAACATGGAAATAGTGCAAATATTGAGAAAAAATATTTTAAAAATATCATAATGCTTATATATTATTCAGGTTCCCAACTTCAACTGTTTTGAACATATTCGAAAATAGGCTTTATATTTAAAATTAAGATAGCTAAGAGACTTAGAAAATTTAATAATGTGGCTGGCAAGCCTACAGCTGGTGCTGATTCTGGAGAGGAACATAGTTCGCTGATTATTAATGTTTCTATTCCTTTTCTGAGCAACAAACCCAGAAAACCCTTTCCATACTGTGAAAGCAGCCTTAGAAAACACACTCCTCTTTAGGAAATGGAGCTGTCTCATGCTGGTCCTCAAGCCTTTCCAGGAATCAGCCACTTGTTACTTTTGGCTCTGCAAGTTTTTCTGTAATACCTGAAGTTAATTTCTGCATGTCACTCGTGAGAGGTCTCTGGCTCCCTGTGCAGTAAATTCAGCTTGAGGCATTGCCTGTGGAAAAACTGAGTCAGTGTGCTGGTAACTGGTGGCCCAATGGGAAAAGCATGGAAGCCTAGCCTAAAAGATGACACCTTTCCTGAGTTAAAAAAAAAAAAAAAAAGTAATAAAACCCCTGGAAAGAAAGGGGAGGAGAAAACAAGAGTTTCCCATATGCAGAACATACCTACTCAGATGGGTACCCATTGAGCAACCTTTGCTGAGAGATCTTTGTGGATAACACCTGTAGAGCTCTCGCAAAACAAGTCATTTTTTTCCAACACTATCTGCATAGGAAACATAGTTTCCTTTCCAACATTTAGGCACTCACTCAGGATGAGGATGTTCAAGCATACTGTTAGCATCTGTGCAGATTGCATTTCTTTTGTTCCCAAGTCATGATTCTTCAATGAGCAGAAAACTTGTAAAAGCCAAAACTTTCACAGTAAAATATCATAAATCAAATTGATTATGTAAGCAGTATTTCCCAAAATTATTCCTGTGTTTTGAATAGTGACAATGATGGCATTAGATTTTGTTAGTCTTCTTGTTCAAGGACTACTGCTAGTTTTTGCCTTTATGAGGCTCCAAGGTGTAATCTTGGAGTAGAGCAAGAAGACAGAGTACGTCAGAGCCTGAGGTGGCCTTTCTGGAAAGTCAATAACTAATCCATCAATCCTAACATTCACAAAAAGAGGCAGTAGGGTACTTTATTATTATGGACACATATTCAAAATGCCAGATTCAGAAGCGTGATACGAATTAGGCTGCTTTGTGTTTGGGCTCATAGTATTTGGCTGAACAGAATGCAGGAAAGATGCAAAACAGAAACAGTTTCATTTCAATTTATAAGAAAGCTTGGTTTGTAAATACATAATATGGAGCCAGAAATTAAATAAAGGAAGAATTACTGTTTAAGTTAACCTTTTATAATTTTGTCATACTATCACACTTATCAAATAAGTTTTCAATATGGTTTAACTATTTCAGACTCCTTTTTGTTCCTTTGGACTTTAAATGTTATGTTTGAAGAGAATGTACAAGGGTATATCTTGTATATTGATTCTGAAGCTCAGTGAAATCAATGAAAACCTTAATATATCGACTTCAAGAGGCTGGTACCAGGCAGTAGAAAAAGATTGAGATATATTTAGAAGAGTCTCAAAAGAATGTAAAGTATAACTAATAAGGGTACAAAAATGTCTTAAAAGATATGTCAATTCAGACATATTAAAGATTGTTTTGGATTTTAGATTCAGTGCCTGAGCCTTTCTTCAGCTAATAAGGTCCTATGGGATGAAGAGGTATTTTCTTCTGATGCTTGAAAAAGTATTTGTGCTAGATGTTCTCTTCATATTGTCAGGCTGAAAGAGATATCCTAGTTCCAGCAAGAGTATACATGAAGTTAGAGGAAGAAATCCAAAAACCCCTTAATGAAGACATTGTGCCCTATTTTTCTTTCCTGAATTCTGCCTATGTGGAAGGCCTTAGTAGAGAGTCTTGTCCCATCGTATCTTACAAAGTCCCAGAAGATTTCCCAGCCAGAAAATCTGCCTAAATCAGGTATACATTCATGGTTCAAGGCAGAGAGGTTGACAGTGTGTATTTTGTCCTTCAGAGCAAAGCTCCTCCTGTTTTTCTTCAAATCATTATACTACCTGTTTGAAATGTACTTGTGGTATTTTGTAAAGAAGCATTGTGGCTTTGCAATATTTGTTATCCCTGGATACTAACAAGTTGCAATAGGATGATACAACTGTCAAAAAGGGTCTGATTGACCTCCAAAGTCTGTACCTAATGCTCAGTAAAAATTGTTCCTGAAATTAACACCATTGTAGATTTATACAAAAGGAGGAAAACACTAACAGTTGATAAAAATCATTATAGTTCAATTGCATGTGCCTCTTACCCTGCTCTGTGCCCTTACTGGGCAAGCTCACTGCATCTTGGTTAGCTTAGAGCGCAGAAGTGTGCAGTATCTGCAGAAGTGTGTAGTGTCTACATAAGTGCTTATTTCTCAAAAAAGGAAAAAGTGCCTACAAAGAGGCAGTAGAAGAATGTCTTTGGTAAAACATCTGCCTTTGCAACTGTTTTCATTTATTTGGCCAGCATCTTAGTATGCTGTCTTCTTCTTTTTTGGCAGAGATCTTTACTGTATCCAGCTCATATTGCAGTTAATGAAATATCTACATTATTGACAGCATTCTGAAATGGAACTTACTTCCAGCCATCTAATGTTTCTTTTTTCCTTTGCATCAGAACACTAAGGTGAAAAAGAGCTTTCATTTTTTTTTTTTTAACTATTTGCTTTTAATACGGCCCCAAACTCAGCCTTTTAACTCACGTTTTAATGCTTCTTTTTAGAACAGGCGAACATTTTTTTTAAAAAATGCCTTCTCCACCAAAGAAGGAGAAAACAGTTCTAAATCAGATTGAGTCTCCACATTATGGGGACCATCAAATCCTTCACTCTAGCAGTTGCCTCAGCAGACAAAATATATTAAGTTAGTTAGGATCATTTTAATTAGATTGAGGTCCTATATACGGCTGTCTAACTTTTTGAGGAACAGAGAAAGGGCAATAATACATCTGAAGGTCATCTGAATCTCTCTAATAGAGTGTGATACACAGACCAATTGTTAAATAGAGGAAAAATTGAGTTCAGGGGTTTTCCTGTGTCAGCACCCAAAGCAAGGAAAGGTTTTCTTATGTTTCTGGCTTGGATCAGTTCTGTGATTTTCTTGCAGTGCCTGCTACCTCAGGCACTGTAACGTATTGTAGGTGTGTGTCCAGATTGTATTAACAATTCCCTTTTATAACTGCAAGCAAAGTTTATTCTGAAGTTATAAAGGTCATCCCGGTAATAGTACAACTGGTTGACATGACATATAACCATGACCTATTTTATAGTTCTCTTGAAAGATTTTTAATATTCATCAGAGAAAGCCTGGGAAGTAGGTATTTTATTTACTCAGTGAAAACTTATAACTATATTAAAAATTTTATCTGTCTATGATTTTAATTTATTACCCTTTTGTTTCTCAAATATATTATGTTCTGAATGCTGTTGACAGAGTAACAATGTTTAATTACAGCACAAGTCTTTATTTATGGGCAAACCATTTCAGAAGAAAAAAATCCCAAGATATTTTCTCAGGTTTGGCTCTGAAACTATATTTGACCTGGCTGTGCAAAGAAACCTTCTCTATTTAGCATGCTCAGGCAAGCTCTGTCCCCTGAGAGATTAACATTGTAAGCAAGTTATGCAGGTGACTCAAATCCAGTTAATCTCACATAAAGAATGTTAATTGCATTGGCAATGGCATTCACTCTGATCACTTTATAGCTGTATAATTAGCTATTGGACATATTCAAGGGGTTGTCTAAGTGTTACAAATCCAGGAAACAATATGAGAGAACTTGATCTTTCCCGATTCACACTGTGCAAATGCAGACATGATGGAAAAATGGAAATTGCAGTTACTGTTATTTGCATGTCCTTGATAACTGTGATCTGTACTTACACAGCTATTTATTTTCTAGCAAATTCATAACTGTTTTGGAAAACACAATTTTGAGAAGCTGATCTGAAACAAACATATATACTCATAAATTGTCTTGGTGTGGAATTAAGTGATTTACCTAATGATCTTTCAACCATTTACTGTCTCATCAGCTGGGTTCTCCTCAAAATGTGATAGGAATTTATTTTCTCATCTCCTGTATAGAAGCATTAACAGCCACAAGTTGCAATTTCATAAATACGTATATGTTAGTTTCTTAGCTGTTTACAGGCAGCTTTTATAAACATGGTCTAAAATAATTTTTGTGTGCAGACAAAGCAAACATACAGTCACATGCAGAGTTATTAAAGTTCAAAGTGAATGAGCCAGGGCCCCTAAATCACCTGCAAGGATGCTGATCTGAATCTAAATTTCTTGGTTAAGGATCATCTCTTGAAAAACAAATACTGAGATGCAGAATGTATTGTTTGTGAGCTCAGAGGAGGCATTTGGCTGAGCTCTTTTAGGTGAGAAGTTGTGGATAAGATACTGTTGCAAACTTACAGGAAGTTTAATTAAGATATTCCTTTTTAGATCCACAGACAGGCCAAGTGCATTGCTTAGCATTAAGGCTAACAACTAATGCTTTTCTTACTTTGTCCTGTTTTAACGTTTGTCAGACTAAAATGGCTTTATCCAAAATTTTCCATGCCTGATGTCTGCTATACCAGATTTTTTTTTTTTAATTTTGCCAAAATTATTCATTCCTTTCGATGAAGGTTGAAGTTCCTGCAGTTGGGAGGCAAAAGGGGTAATTGGATGAGTATGGGGAAGGATTTGAAGAAGAGGAATGATGGAAGCTTTTTGTCCTGAGAAATGTAGGTCCCTTGTATTGAAAGCAGGCACCTAGAATTTGATGGGAAATAGCTACTATGCCAGAGATGTAATTTTTTGCTTTTCCAAATAATTTTCACCAAATTTAGCCAATCTCTAGAAATAAATAAATAAATTCATACACCAGAGAGGCCAGGTAGAGTGCAGTTCTGAACAGCATTTTTCCTCCAGTACAGTCTAGTGCTGCTGTCAGTCTCATCACCTGCAACGATGCCTGGTTACTTCAACCAATTTTTCTTCTATTAATACGCTGGATGGGCTCTGTCTGGATGGCACAGAGAAAAGAAGCTCCAATTCAAGTATAGGTCAAATGCACAATAGAGAAGAGTCAGTTTGCTGTAACATACAAAGAAGTTAGAGGCACGGATGTTTGGAAGGCTTGTACGCTTCCTTGGTTGAGGCTGTGAACAGCGATGTTCTGGGCTAGGAGGAGACAGATGGGCTAAGGAAGCAGGCTGCAGCTGGAAAGAGCTGGCACAGCCATTGGCTGGAACAGAGATGGACGTGAGACGCTCGCAGGCTGGACAAGACAAGGTCAAGGTAGGAGCAAACCTAGCTGGGACAGGGAAGGATCAGGAGATTGTGTGCCCAGGGAAGGAAAAATCTGGTGAAGTACTCTCAGGACAAGGAGCAGTAATGAAGAATATATATGGCTGATACGCAGGCTTGAGACAGGGAACAAAGACTGAGATTTCAAGGTGCAGGGGGAGACCAGAACTGAATTTACTTGCCCAAATGCTACTGCAACCTGCAGGCACAGGGTGCAGAAAAACAGGACAGAAAGCGGAAGAACAGCAATGGCTTGGGAGAAAGGGGGAGAAGAAAGTCTGTCCCTTAGACATGTTATTATCTCTAGCACCTGGAAAAGTGCTGTTGATTCTTGAATGTGTCTATTCTTCTGCTGACAAAATATATTTTTCTCCACCACTAGGTACCCCTGCTAGTATCATGGAATTCCTATGTGATGCGGTGTCATTCATATAAATAATTATTTACAGGTGGTTTTGTGTTCCTTATTTTCTGACTTAATATTCTGATTTGTAAAAGTGGTGGACATTTTATCATCTGTATCTGAATTTGACGGAAGCTGAGTGTTGGAACATACAAAATTAATGCTAAATTCTCAAGAAAAAATAAATTGGCAGTTTTGTGTCTCAAGTTGGGCATGAAGATTTAGCAGATTTTTTTTACCTGGCTTTCTTAGATTTCCATCACACTTCAGAGAGCGGCTATGAAAGTAAGTTGAATTGTTTATGAAGCATTAGGATAGGTGTAATGGAGATCATGAGGAAATTAATAATTCTGTCTTTGAAGTGAGGTTTGAGTAGTATGACAGGAGGCCACCCACTAAACAGTACAACTAAAGCAAAATATTAAACACCTGCTCATTAAAGGAATACTAACAATCTGGAGATGTTTGGGGAAAAAATAGTATGTGATCATATAATTGCAACCAGTCCCATAAGGCATAAACAGAAAGGGAATGATGAAAGGGCGTACAGACAGCCTTAATTCTGACACTTCTGGCACTTAGGTGCTGCATGCTCGATTTTGCAACCTCGTTAATGTTCTTTTAATGTTTTTTTATTTGCATATATTAAGCATGGATAGCGAGCCTATAAACTCAGCTCTGTAGTTATCAAGACAAACTGCCTGAGTCCGTCTGGTATTGCTTACATCTGTGTGAATTTTGAATAATTTTCTAAGTGACATCATACCCCTCAACTTGCTGAGAATGAAATGTGAAACATAGTGTGTAACCAGTTTTAAATGTCTGTATAATAAATCCCTGTCTTGAGTGGAAATATTGCTTCATATAAACCCAGTCTTATAACGGTTTGTCTCTGGCATAAATAATTTATGACAATAAAAGTGCAGAACGGCTGCGAGAGGACAGAACAAAATTTATGCAGTCCAAAGGCAACTTGGAAACTAACCCCAGTGTGACATCCTTTCAAATGAAATTACCGGTACTTTGTACCAGTGTAACTGAGATCAGATTGTGGCTCTGCATCTGGATTTCAAGCAGGCCTGTACAACATTATGATGATTAATAATATTTGTAGCTGTGCAGGCTGACATAACAAGGGTAAACAGAACTTATTATTCAGACCTTAATTTAGTTTTCCGTGGTGAAGTTAGTGATGGGGATCAGGGAAGATTTGACCTCAGTACAGTAGCCCTCAATCGGCTGAGACGCATAATACAGAGTTTACATTTTCCTCAGAAGCATCAAGGTACTGATTATTGCCACAGGCAGGCTGTCTCTGCTGGCAGCTCGTATATTCCGAGAGCAGACACTAGCTTTTAAATCACACACCGTGCATGTGGCAGTGCAGAGCCAAAACAGTCACGCGGAAGGGCACGATCTTGAAGATGTCCCCGGTGGTGTGAGAGGTGAGCAGTCGGTGCTAGCACACACTTCGTGCTGGTGGCATTCGGCTTTTACGTGAGGGCCGGACGTGACAGCTGCTGCATCTCCAGCTCGGCCATCATTGTTCTGGCTGTTGATGCACATCATCAGTTCCACTTGTCTGAATTTGTGGAACTCAGCCCTCCTTTCCGCCTTCTGCGAATTGGTAAACAAAAAGATGCTGAAAAGTCGAAAGTTTTCATTTCAACCCTCTGATTCACTACGGAATTTTAATGTCTCTTTTCAAGAGCGGCCCACGTTTCTCAGACGACCGATTAACCAAGTGGTGCTGGAGGAGGAGGCCGTGGATTTCCGGTGCCAGGTGCAGGGGGACCCGCAGCCAACCGTCCGCTGGAAGAAAGATGACGCAGACCTGCCGAGAGGAAGGTGAGAGTAGTGTTCGTGTTCCTGACACTTTCAAATTTCCCTTGTTGAATAACTCTGGAACCACTCCCAACTATGTGTCGTTTGTCATTTGACATCACGGGCAAGACTTATTTCCCATGTTTCTGGTCTTTGGCACTACAAACTGTGTTCCAGAGCCAGCTGAGTAGGGAAATCCACTCTGAGCTGGGCTGTCCAGGTCATGGATTCCTGTGCAAGGAAGAAAATTGATGCATAGCTGTTTGAACAGATGGGTGTTCACTGCATTTGCTGGAGAAAACTAAAGGTGTTTTAGGGACTGTACTAGTGGTAGCAGCCGTCATAGCAACATGTTGATACCAAAAGGGAGAAAACTTGGCTGGAGAGTCCCAGAGCTCCTCTGTCACACTCACAGGGTGGATAGAGGCAGGGCTTTGCTGTCTCCTTTGCCAGTGTCTGTTGGGTCTCAGAAAGAAATCTTCCTCTGGAGAAGACAAAGGAAACAAACTACCAGAAGTGGAAAACAAAAATGAAGTCTGGAACAGGACACTTGTGTTCAAGAAAGATTCATTTAATCTGGAACAAATTCCAGAGGGGGTGAGAGTCTGTCTTAAAAAATAACATTAATTTAACTTGGCTCCTTTCAGCTAGCAGAACAGAGTTTGGTCCCTGCTTTCCAGAACTCTTTCTATAACTCTTTCTATGTTTGATGATGGACTATGATTAGATTAAAACATCTTAAAACAGAAATAGGTCTGGGAACAGGAATGAGAATCCAGGTCTCCATAACCTGCCTTCTCCTTTGGCCCTGCGAATCCTGATTCATTTTTTTGCACAGTGTTTTTAAATTCAACAGAAGACATGAAGAGTACTTTTTTTTTTCCACCATGCCTCATTATTGTTTTCCATCAGTGTTGGTTATTACTTGGATGTTGCAGATGTATTTGAAGAAAGGAAGAAAATCTAGATCTTTTCTTCTTCAAACAAGTGTTTTAAACGGTGGGTTTACTCTGTGTAGGCGGGTTGCAAGTGTTTTTTTTCTTCTCCAATCACGGTCTTAAACAAAAAAAAAAAAGAGCAGCTGCAATGGTGTTTGTGACTGGTTTGATCCTGTCAGTGTATATTAAGTGAGCTGTGAGCACATTACTAGACTGGGCCTTACTAAAACAAGTTGGACATTGTGGCCTTCTTTCTTCATCACACAGTGTCTTACATCTTCACCCCAACAAGGTGAAATGTGGTAAGACTGTTGTCTGGCAGTCTTCACCCAATTGCTAAATATGGCATTTAGTGTCACATACAAGTTCATGAAAACTGATGGCAAAATTCCTTGGAGTCACACAGCGCACAGTCATCGTTACATCTAGGGTTAACATCAATTGTTACTCTATATCTAAACCTTTAACAAAACACAAAACTCAGATCAGAGAATACCTGTTTTAGCTTCCACATCCTCAACTCTGTAAGATGTCATATGTGAATATGCAATTATTTAAGTAAATATATTAGTGTATGTATTAATGTAATGATACATAATCTAGAAAAAAAAATTCTATGTAAGTAGGGATATATATACATATAAATATACAAACATTTTAAAAGTATCTTTCCTTGCAGCTTAAAACAAAAATTGACATAGTTTATTTTGCTAATTATTGAGGTAGATGTGTATGTATGTAATGTGTAAAATATTATTTTGAAGGACGGTCTTTTGGATGGCAAGATGAATTTTCCTCTTTGCTTGCTATTTAACTATGCATTGCAGAGTAGCACATAGTAAATGCATTGTGCTGCTGTGATTTAGTCTTATTATTGCACTGCTTCTGTTGTTTTAAATCATACCTACTTCTAGGTCTCGCAAGCAGAATAGATGGTGAAGTGACAGTGCCTTTGATTAGGTTGCACATTGCACTATGTTTTTTTAGTAGCTTTATGTTCCTTTTTTATATATTTTACTGTGAAAAACAGTACTATGTGTTTTGAGGTAACTTCTGTTCATTCATGATGTCCTTCTAAGAAAGAAGAAATGTAACAGGAAAGGGGAAGAGTTTTCACTGTGCTTTTAACTAAGAAAAAGAAAGGTTCATCAGATACATTCTGATGATATTCAACTTCAGGCTCAGAAACTACTTGCAATGTTTAGCAGAGTTTTTAGACTGCTGTTAAACATTTAATTAATTCAAAGAGTTGAAATTTCCAAACCATGCTGCATGTTGTTTAATCAAGGAAGATAAATTTGGGATATCTGAAAAAAAAGGTAGTGTTTTTCCCGATTTTCTTTTTTTTTAATGGAAGCGAAGAAATTTGCCCAGGTGTAGTCTGAATGAATGGATGAGAAAATGAAAATGTGGCCATTTCATAAACTGAGAAGAATATTCGTAAGTTTTTCCTCCTTGATGAAATGCAAGATTTTCTTTTTTGAGGTTAAAATAGAAAGTAGCTTTCATCTTCCGAACTCCTGTATTTTAAGCATTTTAACATCTACAGTGAATTATGAAACCCTTGAGGAATTCCCTTTGTTATTCTTTCTACATAAGTAAATCCCTTTTCTGAGCAGATCTATGCAGCTATTTGTCTTATGGCTTTCAGTGCCAATTTCCTGTTTCCACAGCTAACGATGTTCTTTGCACATCTGTCTGTTTTTTCAATAATTTCCTTTTGGCCACATCCCTAGATTACAAGATGATTATAGTAGGTACCTGTTTCAACAAGTATTGCAGATTATTAAAATTTTCTATTATTAGTTCAACTTTCAAAAATATCTAGGTCAGTGATAGCAAAGTGGGATAAACTGAATTCTCAGTTGTTGTATGCATTTTGTTTCTGTACTTTTCTTCTGGTGGATGCCAGAATCAGTGATACTGGATCCGTATCATTTCAGAAATCCTTCTCTGTTTTTCTGTCTTACTTCCTTCTAGCTTTTTTACTGACACATGTGAAAGCAAAGAGAAAAGTAATCAAAGTAATTTCTGGTGACAAATATAAAGAGTATTGCTCCACCAATTGGTGTGTTGAGTAATAATTGGAAAATAATTTCAGGCTATTACAGTCTTAATTATAAAAGTCCCTGGTCAACTGTAAACATCTCCAGTTGCTATTGGATTGAAGGGGGTGGGAAGCAACTTCTGAAGAACTAAGTGTGTTTGAAAATATGAAAATTTAAAAAATCTTAATTTGCGTATTTTGTTTAATTGTCCTTATAATTACCCAGAAATTTATGCACAATCATGCTTTAAAACTGAGAACAGATGGGCATAAGTTTATTCACATGTGCAAGTCTTCAGTCCAAATTTTTGCTGTTTTGAATTAATGATCTAAAACAACTGTGATAGTCTATATTTTTGAATTTAAGACCTTAAAATTGTTCTTATAGCAGAGGTTTTCAAAATGGCTATGAAAAATAGGTCTCACTAACAGCCAGAGAAAGTCACTTTTCCAAAATCCTGTAGACTAGACCTGAGATTTCAAAGACCTCTGTACACATCATAGAGCTCTTGCGTATCTTTGGGCAGGAATTAAGAAAGCAGTAAGAAGGACCAAGTAGAAACAGTGTTGTGAATTATGCATGATAACTGTTTTCACTTTTTTTTTAATATTGTTGTAATAATAAATAAATTCAATTCTTTGCATCTGAAAATTCTTTTTAGACCCTAAACCAATCCCAGCAAATTAGTAGCTTGCTATTAAAAATGCTGATACCGCACCAACTGGCAGAATCAAAGTGCAATGAGAAATCTGGGGTGTGTAAAGCTTTTTTCCAGAAGCTGTCCATTTTGAATCAGTGACCCAAGTCTGAAATACATTGTGAATTAAGGATAGAGGCACACGGTGTATATTTTATTGTAATTGCTCCAAAAATTCAACATCACACCATAGCTTCCACAGTACACAAAGGCTAAGGGAATTGTTAATCAAGTATGACTCACGTCAAACCACTGGAGGTGAACAGGATATTGTGGGGTCACCGGTTTTATGCCTGTGACTGAAATAGTAGGTTTGCTACGTTATGAATAGAGTTTCTTGTCATTATAGGTGACACAAGGAAATGGCACAAAAAATGTACTAAAGCAACTCAGGCAATTGTGGCTATGCAGAATGATCAGGAAATATTTAAAGTTAAAGAAAAATCATTTTTACATGTTGAAGTCTTTTTCCAGCCACATGTTCAGGTAGCTTTCCTTTGATGTCTGCTTGGCAGAAACAGATGATACTTTCTTGCTAAGGGTCTGATGGTCTCCTGTGTTGTGAGGAACTCAGTATGGCCTGAATCAACTCTTGATTCATCTGCTTTTTAGTCCTGGTAACAGGAAGAAAGTGATATTATTTGAGAGTCTCCAATATGACAGTGGCATATCTATGACTAGCAATTTAATAAAATTTGAATAAGGTTTGTACAGTGTTTCATGTCTTCAAATTTTCTAGCAGAGCCAAAGAGAGCAGCTGCATAGTCTGTAATTACATAGCAAGTAATATGGATATTTTCTTTTTTTTGAGGAAGCGAAGAGATTTTCAATTACAAGTTAAAATTTACGACACACTGTAATAACTGTTTAAACCTTTTACACAGAAGAAGCTAGCAGTGCCAGCTCTTTGGGAGAGTGAGGTTAGCTCAGCAAATGTATTTTTCAGTTGCCTTAAAAATGACTGAGTAGCAATCACTTGGGTCTTTTTTTACATTCCAGCCCAGAACAGCTGGCTTAGCTCAGTAAATACGTCTTTAATGAAATTACAACCTGCTCTTGTAAGTTGCATTTACAGGCATTGTCTGATTAGATGAATATTATACTAGAAATGAAAAGTGGCAACTGCACCAGCAGGAAGAAGTATTTGTTTTATGTGCCGCCCACACAATGGGAGAGTGTAGGCAGAAAAATCAAGAGTGATACTTCAGAAGGAAAACGGTGTGTGGTTTACACAGAGTATATTGCTAAGTGTTATGAGATTGCAGGTTATTAAATGAGACAGAGCAGTGATACACAGCAGTGAGAATCATAAACAGCACAGTCAGCTTTCTTAGTTACTAAAAATTAAGAATATTCCTTAAAAATTATTTGGGAAAATGCGCTTTTCTGTTTTTGAAAACTACATGTATATTTAAGCATATAAAAGGATTGTCATTATTTGCTGAGAACCATAGATATTTCGTTTAACCACTCTAAGTGACAGGCCCTAATGTTTAATGTTAACTACAGTTGAGAATTTAGACTTAACTTATTCTAAGATATGTGTTAGCTCCAACAAAAGTCTTTGTAGATAAGTTAGTCTTGCTATGTTTTTAAAACTGGCCTCTTATGCCTGAAAAATAATTGCATACACGTGGACTGGGCAGAAATTCTGTCTATCACACTTCTGATAAGCGTGCGTTTTCGCTAGGTACTATACTTTCTGTGCTTTCCTCCATGACTTCTTATGGGCTTGAAACTAAGGGTAAAAGATAAAAGTTTAAAAATCTCATATGGTCTTACAAGTACAAATCTTTGAAACAAATTTAAATGCTATTTACAGCAAATCTTATCCCGATAAACTCAGAAAAGTTAGATTTTTAAGAGGAGATCCAGAAAGAGCCTGATGGCCAGAGGTGTTCTGCGTTTGTATTTCTGCGTAATCATAGGATAAGGCCCTGTAAGCCAGAGAGACAGTAATTTTTAGGAACTGGTGGAACTGTGGGTTCTGTGAGTAAACGCAGTGCTACGTAATTCTATTTATATTCTGTGGATGGGATAGTGAGGTATTTAACTACAGCCTCCTCTAGACACAACCAAGGGGAGAATGACCTTTCAATGAAATATGAGTTAATAACACTATAGCACTGTGTGCTTTGGTTGAGTTAATCTCCGTGCAGATTGTAACAAAATGCAGTCTAATGTGTATTGAAAATTAATTAAAGAATGTGTTTTAGTACTGTAATGGATATAATCTTTGGTTACATCAGCAAATTTCTGTGCAATTAATAACAATTAACAGTTTTAAATAAAGGGTCAGGAAAAAAGGATGTTTTTCATATTAGCTATAGTATATGTACTGTTCATCACCTCTGGTTAGATCCAGTATGATTTGCATGCCCATCTTTTGTTTCCTAAGCTAGGCATCAAGGAGAGATTAACTCCCTTTATGAGGAGCATAGGGGAGAAGATTGGACGTTCATAATAGCTTGCCAAAAGCAGACAGTGGAAGAAAGAGGTTTAATATGCTATTTGTATTACATATATCTGGAGGGAGTAGAGGCAGTTTGCAGAGGACATTGTTATCTTGGGTTTAATGCAGCACATGGCTGGCACATGGCAAGCTATAATACAACTTGCAGAGAGTCCGTGTTGCCCACCAGAACATGGGTGGATTTCAGCAGCATGTAATGTAAGCATGTTTCTAGCTGTTTATGTTGAACCATTTGAGGAAACTTCTCCTGTAAAGCCAAAGATAGCATTTAGAGATAGAGAGGTGATGAGGGGTAAAAGGGAGGCAGGGGTTGGTTTAGTTTTTTGTATGTAGCATCAAGATGATGTACCCTACTGTTCGTTCTTTTGGTTCAGTAACCCTGTTCTTTGATGGATATTTTGCCTGTCAGTGACGCCTTCTGTAAGTGGAAAAATATTCCTTACGGTTTTCTGAGGAATACATGGCCAAATGAAAGTGTAAATTAGAGTATTTTTTGACAATTAAAATCCCTCAAGGCATGACATTGAATAATATCCTGTAGATGTATCATCCCACAGTTACCCCAGAGGTCTGTAGTCTAACCCAGTAGTTATCTGCTGTTCAATTTGTATGAAATATTAAATGCTGTGAACAAAAGTGTCTGACGTGTCTGTGCTAGACTGATCAGCAGAGAAATGGTTAATAGCACTGACATTTAAATCGGCTTCATGTTAAGTGTCAGGTCTCACCACAGAGCTGAAGAAGAGCTATTGTTTCAGGCAGTCTGTTTGCGGATGCATGAAAACAGTCTCCAGTTGCTTACATTAAGGATCAAGGTTGGGAAAGTAGCTTTACAACTCAGTGGACAACAACCATAAAAGAATTGTGTCAACTAGCAGTCCTGCCTACGTGGTTTCTCTTTATGCTGCGTGAAACATTGGTGATCTACAAAGTGATCACTGGCAGTGCATGTGAAATAGGATTGCCACAAGAGGATTGTTTAGTTTTTATTCTCTCTTATCTAACGTCCTAAAATTGTTAAATGTCAGAAAATTCATGGAGTCACTAGCAGAGTTCTGAAGAAAAATTTAATACCAGCAGTAGTAGCCTCAAACATGGATTTCTCTGAACTTTCTGGTCATGAAAGACTGCAGTAAATAAATGTTCTTGCAGGAAGGAGACCCAAGAAAACTTGGTATAGAAATTCACTCAAATTACCTACTCTTGAATCTTTCTTTAGCATTAGAAAAGCAGTGTACACTAAGTAAAAGCTTTATAATCACATAGTTTATACATTGTATTTATAAGCTTCAAAATATTGACATAGCATGCTTCCTTGAGAAGTATAAGGATATGAAGCAATTTAGGCTCACTATTATCAGTTTATTGACTATTAAAATTATAGAATGAAAAAGTAAAGATAGCTAACTGTGCAGTTTTTCTGTGAAACGTTCAGGAAAGGGAAGCTAGTAGTTATGTCATGTGGGAATAAGATTCAAGAGCTGTGACCACAGCATCATTGATGCTACTGGAGTGGTTGGCCCAGAGAGATTTCTTCTGCGTTAAGTACATTTTATCCCTGTATGGGATATAAAAGTTGTCATCTTAGCTAAAAAACAAACAAAAACTGTCAATGAAAACACTGCAAGATTAAAGGTTTACCTTTAAGAACTATTTTCCAGTTGCTATTGGTTAAGTCCTACATTAGCAAAAACATGCTTTTTAATAATATGATTTCTGGCTCAACTGTAATGTTGGAGGCACTTTCATTAAATCATTAACATGACTTCATCTTTAATTACCTCTTCATGGTTGGTTAGTGATTCAAAATACAGACTAGAAAATGTTTCGGTTAGTTCTCTGACAAGTTTATCATAATCATTCATCATGCTTAAGGCAACTAATAAGAGGCCAACACAAATTGTTTCTTTCAAACTACTCATAATCTGTGTGCTCATGTTAAAAAAAAAAATACATAAAACCGTATTTAGTGAGAGCAAGATGTCAGTCCTGGCTCAGATCTTCTTACTGTGTTCCAGTCCTTGCAGTATCCTTTCAATTTTTTAAAAATAGAAATGAGCAAAAGGCTACTTGCAAGGACTATGTTCCAGTCCTTATTTTAAGGAAAAACAAAATACTGTTTTTCCATAAAGCTAATTTCCTTAAAATTAATTTCAGTGATGTGCTGAGCAGATAATCCTGCAAATCAAGGGTGTTTTTCTGATAGACAAATTTATGATATAGGCATTAATAATACAAATCTCCCCAAGTGCCTGACAAATGTGTCTCATCTGTGAGGTAAAGGACTACTTCTGGTGACAGGAGGACAGGTCTCCATGCCAAGTCATTACATGGTCTCTTAGCTCATACTTCCACCAAGGTTCCAGTTTTTGAAATGTGGAGATCTGTCTGGAACTCAAATCAAATCAGAAGCCCATTTTGGATAATTATCATGTGGTAATTCCCTATGAGTACTTCTCTGTGCAGACGGAGATGTAGAGGCAAAAGAGAACCTCTGTTGGTTTAGATAGTGTTTACTGAGACACTGCTTCCCAAACATATGTTTTGTTCTGAACTTCTATGTGTTTCCAAATTATTTCAATGGGAATGAAAGAGCAGTCCCATTTTCCCTTCTCGGGTCTCTTCTAAGCTCATGGCTGCTGATTTTAAGTGCCAGTTATGTGCATTCACATATGTGTGTTCATACATAAGAGTAATGCTTCCAGAGAAGTTGGAAAACATGATTTCCTTGGACATGGGAATGGTTTCACAATGTTGGCACAATTGCTGTAACTGTTGCATACATCTTTTATGAGAGTTGGGCCATTTTGTTGAATGCCTTGGTTTACGGCATATTGCAGTGTGGTTCTGTGTTTTATATTATTGTGACTGAGAGTGTCAACCATGAAAAATTATAAAGAATCTGCTGATAACAACCCATAAGATTTTGGACTAAAGCAGAATCTGCTGTCAGTAAATTTTAAGAAAAAATAGTGGATAGTAACCTGTATCACTTAGCTCTTTTTCTGGCTTGTTGGCATAAGGCCAGTAAACCATTTTCTATGACTGCTTGCATATATGCCTCACACAAAGAAATTCAAGGCAACGTCGCATTGCCTTATACCTTTTTCTGGTATGAATGGCATAGGCAAGGAATAAATGGGAATCTGTGCATGTATGTGTGAGTGGCAGCTGCCCTGTCAGCACCATGGGGATAGCTCGCTGGTAGGTCAATTTATCATAGCTTTCAGCTGTGTCTTAGAGCCACCCAGCAACAAGCAGCCTTGATCACGGGTGTGCAAGAGAGTAATTTGAGACCGGTACACACAAATGTATGCATTCTTACACTCTCTGTCACTGATTCAGGTTTTGCTAGGGAGCAAAAATGAGAGGCTCCCTTTTCTTTCTTTCCCTGTGTCACTCACATAGGTTTGTGCATCTTCTTTCTTATTCCTTATCAATGCATGGGCTGTAAGTGAGAAAGAAATATTTCGTGTAAGGGAGCTGGCAGTAGGGGCGGATGCATCCCTGGTGGGAACGGAGGCTCTCCTTTCTGCTCCTGGACCACACGAGGCTGAAGCTGGTAACAGGCTCACGCTTCCGATCTACGATCTTCGCTGCAGTTTCTCTCTGGCTCCCTCTGACTGGCACGGACAGTCTAGGAGCCAGTGAAAAGCTGTGGCACTATGCTGGGAACTGAAGTGCCAGAACCATAAAAGAGAAGCGGAGACAGAAGCTTCAGCCTCCTTAACTGCCTCCTATTTACTCCGTTTCTTGGCCGGTAACATCTCTGTATTTGGGCTCCCAAATCATTGATGTTGCGAGTAATCTTCACGCTGTGTGTTGCAAAATAGCCTGGCAAACAGGCAAAAGAAAATAGAGCAAAGTAATTTTTGTGCCATCTCTACAAGAGAAAGAAAAAAAAAAAAGAAAAGAAAGGTAAGCCTACAAAACCTACATACAAAATTTGTTTATATTTTTATATATTTAGAGTAATATTTTGAAAGAAAATAGGTGCCTGGTATAAACTGATGTAATTTTTAGATGCCAGTGGCATCAGTTCACAGCAATTAAGACGTTTCTTTTGCAATCACCCCTTTAGCAGGAAGAATGTCTTTTTGAGTTGGTTTTGTTGAATTCAGTGAACGTAGTAATACATTCTCACAACTTGAAAATGCACAGCTGAAGCAACTGCATCCTTGTATCACTAGTTAGACCTCCTTGGATATCCAGGAATGTAACGACTCCAGCTGCAGACACAGCTGTGCTACCTGTGCATGTGAAAGACAAAAAAATGCATATATTTTTATGCATAGCTGCATATGCACATTTTTGAAAATCTGGAAATCTAAGGATTTTGTGAAGTACTTAGTAGAATGTATATCAAATGCAAAAAATGTACCGCTAAATCTTTCTAACTTCAGTGAATTCTCTCATTCTCTCTGTCTCTCTTTCTATCTTTTTTTATCTGATAACCAGGGCAGATTGGTGGCGGAATAGGAACAGATACACTTTTGAATGTGGGGAGAAAAAAAAAACAAAAACTGGTAACTGTGACAAAAACAGTATAGTTCAGGATTATTCTTAGATGCCTAAGCCAATGCATGAATCTAACCTCGGTGCATTAATTTGTGATACTTACTTAAAAACAGTTAATGTGTTTTGTTTTATTTGTTATTTGGTTGAGCAGATGGTAATGGTTTTGACACAATTCAGTTTTTTTTTTATTTTTCTTCTTTTCTTTTCTTGAAAAAGACAAGGCTCTTTTTCCCACTTTGTCACAGCTGGTTACCAATCAATCTCAATTCACGGTACAGTGATGATAGCACATGTTGTTCAGGGGCCAAATCTGATTGGGTTGCATTTTCAGCAGTGTTTCATATCAAAAAAAAAAAAAAAAAAAAAAGTGTCTGTATGGCAGTGACTGTCAGCACGCTATTGTACAACTGTCATTAATCAAAACTAGCAACAATGAATGCATTCATATGTGCCAGAGACTGCCAGATTTCACTCAAACTCACCCAATTTCTATTAGAATTTCCTCACCAGCAGTGTTTTCTCGTCTGCTTGTTGCTCGTGTTTGTTTCTTCCTTCCCAGTCCTCTGCCCCCCTTCCTTCTCAGTTAATTGAAGACAGACCTACCCAAACTAGTACCTGTAGAAATCAAGTTATGTAACACGATGCCCAAAAGTGGCTGGGTTTTATCTACACACAGGCTGACTAGCTGTTTAAAACACCTCTTCCAGCATAGTCTGATGGCTGAAGTTTAAGCTAAACTGAAAGCTTAAGCACCTCCAAATGTTTAACAAAGGGAAGTATTTAAAATCAATTAGATGGCCATAAACATATGAAGCACATGTCTGACGCCCTGCATTTTGTGCTGAATTTGGCTAGGAGTCAGCAATACTTGGGCAGTATGCCGGAAGGTGTTTCTTGATGCTGCACATATTTTTAAAGCAATGACTTTTCAGTGCACCGGCAAAGTTAGGGACCAGTGTAACCAGTACGCACTGGTTTTCCGCCACTCCATCATCAATCCAGGGGTCTGGTAACCTCTGTCTGTGAGTGGTATTAGCAGTCAGAGAGGCCCTGAGCCTGATTCCCAAGTGTTAGCTTGGAACTGACCCAGATGAGAGTGAACTTCTCCAGAAACTCAGGAGGAAACATCTTGTTGCAGGAATATGAAGCTCTGGGATTGAGAGGAGACCAGACACTATTCAAGACTTTGCAAGTTATTGCTTGAGAAACTGAAAGGATACAAGCATATTCAGCCTTCACAACTTGTTACTTCACAGTCCCTTTCTCACACAAGCTTCTTGTGCTGCTGTGGAACAGCTAAAGCTAAAAGCCAGTTTTCTTCCTTTCTCCTTCCTGCCTGCTTCATCTGTCAAAGCTCTTCATTGAACCATGGTGACTTCTGAGGACAGTGTGGGTGGAACAGATGACTGAGGGGAAGCATATCAATGCTTCCGGACAGCAGATGGTTATAACATCCCATGGGTCCATCTATGTATGACTCCCATTGCTAGATGGCATGGTCTGCCAGGGTGGTCCAAAAACCCAGTATGGCCTTGTTGGAGAAGCAGGCAGGGAGAGCTGGACCACTCCTTGAAGTAATTGATAACTGGGCCATGACAGTGACATGTTTACTCCTTCCTCCATTTCACGACCCAAGTGGGAGATTATGGCTGTGCTCTTACTCTGCGTCCTGGCATGCCATGCAGCTGGCTCTTTCCCCCAGCAGCCTTTGCACAATTTGCATGATTGGCAGGTGCAAGCATAAAGACTGCTGAAGCCTCCAAGGCAGCTGGCTGGCATGCCGGCACCAGCACATGGCTGAGATGAAGAAGAGCGAGTCAGCTGCAGCCCACAGCAGACTGTAGGGCCCTGTCCCAGGCTACCTGCATCCCAGTTCAGGCAGCCACTCAGTCACATCCAGTCCTGTTGCCTGTCTGGTTTTGTCTTGGCAGTGATAAGTGAACTGCAGGGATGTTACTTACCCTTTTTTAAAAAAAAAAAAAAAAAAAAAAGTCAATGTAACAAAATAAGTTGCTAATTGTTCCCCAGCCTTATAAATGTGATTCCTATATCCAACTCATATTTACATTACAGCTTATCTTAGTTTTATCATGTTACAGGAACTGAATACAACTTCATATTTTTAGTTGCCTTAGGTTGGCTTTGTGTCAAGAAAATGGGCATTTTCTTTTGTCTGCAACTCTGTGGTCACCAAAGACAAATAACTGCTCCATTGCTGTGGGATACTGTTGTCATATGCTTGAGATTTTGAAGGGAGACCATTTGCCTTTTCTCTATTATGGAGATAGTGATTCTATTTGCCATTGGCTAGTGCAGCACAGCATGCAAAACTACATAATTTGTGAACAGTTGAGAAGAAATGTGCCTCAGCTGCATATGGCTTTGGAAAGTGTAGTTGCAATAGCTTTGTACTGATCCAGAAAACGCATGTTAAGTTCTCTATTCTCATAACTTTTTTTTCTTTTTCATTTTCCTTTTTTTTTTTTTTTTTTGCCTCTCAATGGTACTATGCTAGCAAAAACGGTCCCTGAAAGTTTCTGAAAAATGCCGTGGTATCTACTTACTCTTCCCCTTGACATATCTCTTATTCATCAGTTAAACCTGGTGTACAACATATATATACAATTAAGTGTAACTCCTAATGAAAGGGATGTGATCTGTGTTTATGTTTCTGTCTGACAGAACAGGTAGCCACAATTTGTTTTTTTTTTAATTCATTTTTAGCTAATGAATAGAATGGACTTAGTGAATGTAGAATGAAGCCGAATTGTATTGTCATGAGTGTGAAAAGATGCCTTGATTTCTCTTTATTCTTGGAACTACTGGTAATACTCTAATTGGTGTTGTGGGCTTTACTTAGACATAACAGAACTTGCAACGTTTCAACATACAGGGTGCTTTGAGTTAAGATGCTTTTAAGTCTATTAGCACACAGTACTCTTGCTACAAATCTATTATAAAGGAGCTAATAGAGCTGTATGGTATGTACATATTTGATGTTCCGAAAGCATTTAAAAAATACTCATAGACGGAGCCTCACAACATTCCTGTAACTAATAGTATTACATTCTTACTTATCAAAGCATGTAAGCATGCTCCTCTGTACCATTTCAGTGTGTTTGCTGAACAACCTTGCAGGGCCTTTACTGTATAACAAAGAGAAGGTAAATTAGTTTTTCTGAAGTTACGTAGTGAGCATCTACACAGTTAGAGTACTGACATCTCCTGAGGTCTAGATCTTTCTTTAGTCTCGTGTGCCTCCTTCACTATTTGATGCCTGAGAATCTGAAGCTAACTCTTGATTCAAGGTGACTTAATTAAGGTATCATGGGCTTATGTCTAGAAGAAATGTTGTTGAAAATAATTTTACAAGACAGTATTTCAAGAGTAAAATATCCATGCTGAAAGCTGATGTTTTACTGATTCAGGAGCCAAAGAAATTTCATACATGATCAAGGATCCAGTTGACTTTAACGAGCTTTGCATCAGAGCCTAAAATAGTTTGTTAAGCTTGACTTTGCAGGCTGATAATGTTTTAACTGTGAATATTTTTCTATTTTTCTAAATTGAGGCACTCTAAATGCCTTGTGAATGAATGTTCACTGCATGTTGAAGTACTTTGTATTATTTCAAATTTTACACATCCTCATAGTTTTATAATTATTACAACAGTAGAAACAAAGAAATGGACAAAGCATGACTGAAATGTTTTGAATTTATTTTAAGAAAGAGAAAATGTTATTGTCTACTGTTAATGAATCACTCTGTGGTATTTCTGTGAAACTGATAAATCTCCTTTAATGTGCCTCTTCGATAAATGTCACATTCCAGAGCTTAAATATATTTTTTATTGTTTATAATATTGTAGTGTCAGATCCTACCAATATGCACAGTTTTCCTAAGGGGTTGCTGCTAAAGAGAAAAACTATATATAAAGGAAAATTTCCAAATCAGCTAAAGGTAAAATATGTAGCTCACATAGTTAAAGGCATGATAAACCTGAGCTGTCATGTATTGATAACTGATGTCTGATAGCTTAATTTTATCATATTGCTTTAGATCAAGGACAAAGTGAAAGATATTATTAATAAAGCCCTAATACTGAATGAACATAGCAATACTAATTTTATGTAAAGTTTCTAACTAATGCAGAATGCAATAAAAAAGTCGTGAAGATTAATGCTTGGTGGAATTATCTAATGCTAGATAATAATTTATCTTCCAAAGTTGGATCCAAGATAGATTCAGACTGGCATATTCCAGGTGAGAGTTTTTGTTCTTTTCTGTTGGCTAACAGAAAAGCTGTTTTCATTCTTTTTTTTTTTTTTTTTGCTACGCAGGTATGATATCAAAGATGACTACACTTTGCGCATTAAAAAGGCCATGAGCACAGATGAGGGAACATACACATGCATTGCTGAGAATCGAGTTGGAAAAGTGGAAGCCTCTGCTACCCTTACTGTGCGAGGTGAGTATTCCTGTGGAGAGAGGGCCTGTGTCCTGGATCAATTGTTTTCTGACAAAATGGGCCACATCCTTACCTGGTTTTGTTTGGATTTCATACATCTTTTGCATTTGTGGGTGATGCACTGATTTACAACAGAGCTGAAGTCCTGGTCCTGTTGATATCTCAGGCAAAACTATAGCTGAATTCAGTAGGATAGGCTCTCCCTGCAGTTAATGATCTGTACCAATATTTTTTTTATTGAAGAGTAGATGCATATATGTTCATAAACAAGCACTATATAACCATGGACATACACTTTAATATGTTTATTATTGCCAAACATAATGCAGATAGTATTATTACATGATTAGCTCTGCCATAATTAAACTCTCTACCATTACTCTTTATCTGTAAGATAAACCCCATGCAAAGGAAAAGAAAATCTTAATTAAAGTTTGTAAGTATTACAAGGTAAAGACTAATGTATTCTCTCTTGAAATATTCCTGGTCTCTAGTATCCACTCAGTGTTTATATGGTGCTGTTTGATGTGGTAAGGAGGTTTTACAACCAGTAGAATAATGAGTTGCCAGAATGGCTTTTGTGACAGTAGATATAGGCATACTAAAGATTATGGGGAAAGAAAAAGTTTGTGGGCTAATATTTCCATATGAGTAAATAGAATATAGTAGTTATTACTTCATTCCAAAAGATAAGCAGCAATTTGGCACAATGGATATCATGCAGACACTATTTCACAGTTTAGTGGTGCATGCTGACGGTTTTCAGTAGAGCTGTGAAAGGTTAATAAAAACATTTTTAGCTTTATCTGTGCTCCTCTTTTCATACACATTAAATCAAATGTTCAAAGTCTCAGTGGATTGCTTTATTAGAACTGGGGTCAACTGACCCAAGAGGCCAGCTTCCATTTCCATCCATTTAATGCATGGACACAGTTCAGTTTAATTTGCTGAATTCAAAGGGCAAAAAAGCACTGAGTGGCTTTGTAGATGGGGAGATGTTAGTATATAACAAAGAAAAGAGAGTATTGTGATAATCCATCTGCTAAAATATTACCTTATTGTTCGCTTTAGATAATATGTGGTAACTCAGATCTTCCTGTTTAATCTGAAGAAGTAGGTTTACCTGTTACATGTATGTGTAAGAGATTGTTCTTCCATTTTGTAACATGAGAAAAATAGTCACTACACTGAACTCCCAGAAATACTCTAACTCTGTTCCTTTGTCACAGGCAGAATCATGATATCCAATATATCTGGCAACCAATTGGGTAGCCTTTAAACACTCTTGGAACTGTAACCACTGGGTGCATTACTGGAGCAAGCTTTTTATTTTAGCTACCTAGGCGTGTGATATGAACAATAACTAGAACCAAGCAAAAAATCCTTTGAAATCACTGAAGCTCGAACTTAATCAAATTAAGGTGGGGAAAAAAAAAAAAAAGGAAATATATAATTTAATATAAGAGCAGGCTTTCATTATCTTGGGTATTACTCTCCCCTGGGTTTGCCATTTACAGTCAAATACATTGTGTTTATCCAACACAAAGGAAGCCATGATATTATAAGCATATTAAATGTTTAAGATACCAGAAAATGAGAAAAACTAAGAACTTCAGTGGAGAAGGTTATTACTCTGTATTTCCTGGAAACAAAGGACTGGGCAAACTCCTGTTAACTTTAAAGGGACCATGAATGATATTTCTTTTAATTAAAGGAAGATTTAATTCTGAATTCTTAAACTTTCACCAGTTTTGTCTGAAATTGATTTTAGTGTAATCACTCTTCATGTAGAGAAGAAAACCATTTAGCACTTCAAAATTTACTTAGAGGGTGCCTTAGTCTTTGCAGGTGTTCTGTAGTTACAACTGCAAACCTAGCAGCAACAGCGTAATCCTTAGCTCCCTCATTCATGGCTCCATCTTCTCAAAGCAAGGGATGAGGATGCAGTCAGGGAGTTCACATTACACTATTGTAAATGATAACAGAATTTGAATTCTGTGACTCAGTATTCATGCCCTGTCTTCTTTATCCTTCTGTGGGAGAAGGAATATGTCATAATACTAGAAGCCAGAAAGTCTTAAAATAGATGAGAAATAGGTGAGAAAGGGCAGCAGCTTGAAATAGTTAAATAAAGTGGGTATGACAAAGTAAGGATAAAGCCATAGAAAGGCTGAGAACTAAGATGGTACTTGCATGCCATGCTACATAGGGATCTGCATATCTTTGCTTTCAAGTCTACACATAAGAATATTGAGTTGGTTAACATAAAAAAAAAAAAAAAGTTGCTCAGAAGTGTGTAACTATTTCTACTGCTAAAATAAGGGAAGTTTCACCTAACCAGATGCAACTTTGAGTCAATTTTATGTCCAACTTTTTAGCTCTTCTGAAAGGAGATGTCTATATTTTATTAGCAGAGGGACTGACAGCCCTCTTTCCCAACACAACTGTAGTGAAGCGCTGTTGCTATAATCAGGAAATCACTTGTTGCAGCAACAGCTTTCAATCTTGATATCTATCAGTCAGAAATAGTATTAACCTGTCGATCATTCAGCAGCAATTTTTTTTTAGGAAGTAGAAGTTATCTAAGCAGTAATTTGGGAGATTCTGGGTTGAAATCCCTGTGGCCACTTCAGCCTATTTGTTATGTTTTCATCAGCCCTGTCAGTGAGGAAAAAGTGATGTGTTGTAAGCTTTCATGCCTGTTATTGAATGAGAAAAACTGTCCAGGGCTTTTTGTAGCCCCTACTGCTGTACTGACTGGCCATGCTTAAAATTCAATTGGCATTTGACTTAGAAAGCAAATGCCTTGCATCTACTGGCATGACATTTGGCAATCTGTAGCTTAAATTGACGTGTTCATCAGGATCTAAAAGTATGTGCGAATGCAAGCAATTTTTCTTTTATCAGACACTAACAGTGATACTTGATGATGGCATGTGAAGATAATAAAAATGTTTCTCAGAGAATGATTCCAGTCAACTTGTTCAGATGCTATGCTCAAATAAATGTGATTATAGTAACACGTGACTAAACAGTAATAACAGTAAATATTTTACTTAGGCTGTCATTTGAGGGGTTAGCAATCATGGTAGTATCCATAGTTGAACGTAACATTACACGTCATGCATTCTGACAGATATTCTTTTCTTTTTTAATTTCTTTTTTATGTTCTCACTACACCATTGTAATGTCAACAGCTCGCCCCGTTGGTAAGTAACCATCCTTCTATCCATTTTAGCATGGCTTCATGCAATGCTTCATCGTTCATTTGCAACAGCATTTAACTGGCTTAAGTTAGCAGCCAGTGCTTGATCGTGTTAACTTTATAACACCAGGCAAGTGATTTTGACTGACAAAGTGCTATTTCTGAACTTTCTATTTTCTGCTATGTCATGTATAAACACGTTTACCAAATCACCAATAAATACCAATCAGTGAAACTGGAGGGGTGTGTGATACAGAGCCAAAATCACTCATTCAGGCGGTTTTAATAGTCTATTTAAGGGCCTGATATAAAAGCCATTGAAATCAACAGAAAGGATTATATTGACTTCGGTGAGCTTCTATCAGGCCCTAAATGATCAGCTCATTCTGCTTTTATTGCATAGCAGTAAAAGCACAGGCTTTGCATGTCCCGTCTTTCTTGTATCTTTCAAAGATTTTTGAAATGAAATAGTCCTGAAATTGAAGAGGGGATGGAGTAGATTTCCGTGCTTGTTAAGAAAGTTCACCATTGATTTTCACCCTTGGGTCATCTTGGAGTGCATTTTGGAACGCACTATATAGGATGCAGACTAGTCTGAATAACAAGTCCAGGGAGTGACAATCTCTGGATTTTGAATTCCCACAGTGAAAATTTGATTCCTTCCTATGCCTTTGAAATTACTTCTAAAAATTTATAAAAATCTAACTGAGCATAATGGAAAAATTGCAACTGTCAGTAGCTGAAATTCACTTCTGGTGTTCACAAATATCCTGAATTTATTATTTAATTTTCATTCACGGATGTTTACTCTGTGCCTATATGGATTTTCTAAATAATGTAACCAATAGCACTGCTCCTCTGATTTTTGTAGTTTGCATTTAGATGTATCTTCTAGAATAATAATATGGTTACTCTGATTTTTTGGATTAGTGTGAAAACTCTATGCTGGTGTTTACAGAAATTGCTGAGGGGTTTAGTCTTTCTTTATGTAGTCAAAACTTAGGTTAGAAATGTGTTTGACTAAAGTGTATGAGTTTGACCTTGTCTCAGCTTTTCGCTATTATGAAGTTGGAGGAAGAGAGGTTGGAATAATTTAAAGATAAAATCCAGATTAGGCCTCTGTTTCCAGAACTAAGTTGATCCCATGCTTATTAGCTTACTTGAACTAGCATACGTAGAGCCAAGCCAAGCACCTCTGCAGTCATGGCATTGCTTATCCACAACTGGAGAATTCCCTGTGTAGAAGAGCAGGGTTCCATTTGGAAAGTCGATAGCAAGCTTTAAACCTGAGTCACTACTGTATTACTTTGGGATTATGCTAGTTCTCAAGAAATTAATTAAGTCATTAAATCTGCTTCTTCATTCACTAAGAAAATACTACCAAATGAAAAGTGTTGTACTTTTATTTATTTTTCTCTCTCAGCTCACTATTAAAAGAAAGGCAAGAAAAAAATCATGAAGTAGAGATTGTTTCAGACTCTGTAAGCCACATAGGACTGAAGATTTACAAGAAAATGATAGGTTTTAGGAGTGCTGATGGTGTCTCATGTCAGAGCACTGATTCTCTTTTAAGACTTTTAAGGCCATTGAGTTGTGCATGATTCCATCTCCAAAGTGTACGCAGAAGCTTTTGGTCTCAAGTTACTTTATGTCCAGGTGTATGATTCCCTTGTGTGACCAAGCTGTGGTCAATTTGTTATATTCCCTGCCCACACTATTTTATTTTGTAATAAGTGAACATCTGGTGCAAAGAAAATTCTTCTATATGATTTATTCAGGAAAACATAAATTAGAGCGGTTGACCTTAAAATAATCATTATGTGGGCATATGGTCTCTATCAAACTATTTAATTTCACAATTATCTTTGTGAATTGTAAAAAGATTAAGTAAATCCAACCCCAAAGATTTTTAACATCTAGAACTCCTATACAACTGAGTGTGTTGCAGTGTATAAGCAGATAATTTTCTTTGAATCACTTATATCTAATCCTGTACCTGTAGAAAAGGCAATGCTCTCCTTATGATGGTGTATGCCTTTCCTTTTTT
>VXAL01006916.1:110635-146809 GCA_013399475.1 Chauna torquata | reverse complement strand
TTACCACGTAAACCCAATACGTTTTTCCAAACCAATGTTTACATTTTTGTTCTAAATTGATTTTCCATTTTGAAATATATTTTTTGTAAAAATACTAAACATGCTTAAGATACTAAGTGAAAAAGTTCTAAAGAAGAATGATTTTTTTTAAAGAAAATAGTTCTGATTTTTTTTTATTCTCTCTAGAATGTCCTTTCAAAGATAATTTTGAATTTTCAGATTTTTTGTTTTAGTTTGGGAAAAAAAATGTTATAAATTTCAGTGTTCTAGAAAGTTGGTGTTCTAGTAGGGGCTGTGAATAATTAGTTCTAGTAAACAATGCTGCTGTACTATGATGCAACTGTCTAATGAAATGCAGTCTCATAAATTCCCCATATATACATAGAAGCTTTCAGGAACAGAGCAGCTACAGACTTTCTAAAGCTGCCTATGACTATATGACACTCACCAGCTGAACTATATGGGGCTTTCCATTTGATCAGGCTTTTTTTTTTTAACAGCTGGAGGTGCCAGTTAAGGTCTTTACTGAAAGTGCTGGATATAGATGTAGTAAAATACACTCACTCAAATGGGCCCAAAATTCTAACTCAGTGTTTTGTTGTTTATTTGTTTTCTTTTTCTTTTCTTTATTAACTCTTTTGACTTGAATCAGGAACATGGTAATAACATTTTTAATGAATGAAAATTCCCGCAGAAATCTTTGTGTTGTCACACAGTCCCTGGACTATGTGACAGTTCTGAACAATGTCTACTGAAAATATCTCAGCATCTATCTCAGCTGGGACTACAGAGCCTGAGTACTTCTCTGGTAGGAAGGTTGTGTTGCGCTAGAGGAAATACAGTTCAGTCAAATCTATATAGAAGAATTCATACAGGAAGAAATTAGTACTGGAACAACAACCAGTCAAGAATACATGGATTCGGGTCAAACTGCAGTGAAATGAAATGTTCTCACTTGTTCCTTTGCCTGTAATGTGTGTTCAGTATAAAAATTAGTGCTTTTATACATATGTATTCTAATGAGAATTTTTTTAAAAAAGATCAAGATTTTAAAGAGGAAAAACATTTAAGATAAACATTTAAAATATAATTTATCTTACTCAACAGTTGCCATCCATAGGTTTGATATCTAGTCTTAGCTTGTCATCTGCAGTGCCTCTGGAGTCCATGAAATGAGATAACATCCATCAGATGACTCGTCTCTGTCCTGGCTAGCCGCCAACAAAGGTTCTGGTTATGCTTCTCCTTCCCCAACTTCATGAGACCAGCACTGCCTTTTGCCTGGGACTATTTATTGACTTTTATTAGCATTGCTGCTTGTTTTGATCCTAAACTAGCTCACCGTGGCTGATACTAGGCAAAGCAAACAGCAGCATCTTGCACCACTAGTAGGATGGAATATGAAGTGAGGCAATCACAATTAGATCAGCTTAGCCATACACATGGATATGTATGTATTTACTTTCTTAGGATCAGCTGACAGACTCCACAGACTAGAGAAAGTGCGCCTATATGACTATCTCAGACTATACTCTTAATTTTCATCTCACTTAAAAAGTTAATTTTTTATTCCAGGCTGACCTCTTCCCTTCCCGGTACCTACAGCCCTGCGCAGCCATCCTGGCTGACCCCAGTTACCCTCACTGGGGCTAATCTTGACACTCACCTGCAGGCTGATGTCCCAGCCTGGACTTTGCCCCTCCCCATGTAGGTGCCTGATACCTGGGGCTGGGGTTTGCCCCAGCTGCCCTTTGCAGGAGGCAGTGACATAGTCCCTGGCTGGTGATGCCCCTGGCCTGCCAACTGTGCTATTGCTCCTTACTTTCCTTTAGAGAGCTGGCTTGTCCTTTAGAGATCTGCCAGCTGCCATTGTTCACTGACAAAATCCTTGGATCCATTTTTGGACAATTTGTCAAAAGTTGATTTTCTGTGATATCTGGAAAAAAAAAAATCATAGGAGCTGTTTAGAAGTCACCTGGGAATTTTAGATAAGTAAACTGATTGTAAATGCAAATTTATTGTCCGAATAAATGTCCCAATTCTAAAATAAATTAAAAAATCAAGCAGCAGAGCTAAGTAACAATTATTATCAAGACAGAGGATGAGCTTGCGGTTTACATTTGCATGATCTGTAGCTATATATTGTAGTGACTTGATTTTAAACATTAATGTGGAAAATAGAAAAATTTCATTTCATATTAAGACTAGAAGGAGGATTGGGTCTGGATTATGGTCATAATTGGCATTGGTTTTCAAACTGCTATACACACAGGGACTCAATTAAGAGGTTTCAGTCCACGTGTAAAAAAGGAAATCTATAACCCATATTTCAGGATGAAACCCTAACAAGCCTACAGGGATCTCATGTGCCAAAAGATTTCATCACCTGATTCAGTAGTTCCAAATTTTCTCTAGTCTAGTTAAACAAACACACAGGTACTGCTGCATTATTTCTGTAAATAACCATATGTACATCAATCTGACAATAGCATGCCGTAACAAGTCTGCATTTCAAAACTGGAGATTATCAATCCTCTCTCTCTATTTTTTCAACTAAACAACCATAAAAACTAAAAAATATCTTGTTGACCTTTGAGACAGGAGATTATAAAGCCAAATACATCTGCTGTCCCATGTTGCCACTTTTTTCCCTTGGTCTGCAATGAAATTCTTTTACTTCAAGTGCATCTGAATGCTACTTTTCACCTTCTCAGGTAAACATTTAGACACAGGAGCTGTGAAACAGTGCCAGTGATTATGTAGCTAATGATTATGTAGCCAAGCGCTTTCAATTTTTCCATAAATTATTTGTTTTGGAAGACTATGATACAGAGAAAAATGCTCAAAAATTCTGTGTTATTCACTGGATGTGTAGTGTTGGAGCAGAGTACTACTCCATTCGTTAGTAATTTCTTACCCAAGTCTACACTAAAAAGAACTTGAATGTCATTATTCAACTAATTTCATCAGTTTGGGATTTTTTTTATATATCTGTCATCATCAGTTGCAATGCTTTCTGTTCAATAAACCGTTTTCTAAGTTAAAAATGCTAATAAATCTGGTTAACAGCATAAAACAAAGCTAAATTATGAGCATTAGAATCACAAATGCTCTCATTCACACATAAGCTTTGCAGATACTAACCACACTAAATTTAATGGTAATGAACCACACTAAACTCAAGAAATCTTTCAGAAATAATTTTACAGATTGACATCAAAAAGTATTTACCACAGTGCATACAAAAGTAAGTGGGCCGTGATTTAAGAAACAGTGAATATTCATATTCTTTTATTGTGGGGGAAACATTGTCTTATTAAATAAAACAGTTTGTGGGATGTGGGACATTTAAAACAATTTGCAATAATCAAATGTAAATTTAAACTAACTTGGCTGAGAGGGATCTACTTGTAGAGCTTAGGTAGAAAAGGAAAGTGTATGCACATTGGAAGCAAGGTCAGGCAACAGAGGAGGACTATAGAGATACTGTTTGCCATTTTAGGGAGCACATTTGTGCAGTCAAAGCTCAGTTAGAGTTGAAGCTGGCCAGTACTGTGGGGGACAATAAAAAGGGCTTTTTTAAGTATGTTAATAGCAAAAGAAGGACCAGAGATAACACTGGTCCATTACTGGATGAGGTTGGTCACCTCACAAATAGGGACGTAGATAAAGCAGAGATGTTTAATGCCTTCTTTGCCTCTAACACAGATGGTGGGCCATGGGACCCCCAGAGGCCTGAGCTGGAGAACTGTGACTGGGGGAATGATAAACTCCTAGCTGACTCTGAACTTGGTTAGGAATTGCTGCTCCAACTTGATGCACATAAGTCTGTGGGGACTACTGGCAGGATGAATATGAGTCAACAGTTTGCCCTGGCAGCTAAAAGGGCCAAACATATCCTGGAGTGCATCAAGCACAGCGCTGCTAGCTGGTTGAGGGAAGGGATTGTCATGATCTGCTCTGCTCTGCTCTGCGCTGGTGTGGCCTCATTTCAAGTACTGTGTGCAGTTTTGGGTACAACAGTATAAGAAGGACACAAAACTATTAGAGTGTCCAAAGGAGGGCAACAAAGGTGGTGAAGGGTCTGGAGGACAAGATGTATGAGGAGCAGCTGAGGTCACGTGGGTTGTTCAGCCCAGAGAAGAGGAGGCTGAGGGGAGACCTCATGGCAGCCTACAGCTTCCTCACGAGGGGAGCAGAGGGGCAGGTGCTGATCTCTGCTCTCTGGTGACAGCAACAGGACTGGAGGGAATGGCATGAAGCTGCTACACGGGTGGTTCAGGCTGGATGTTAGGAAGAGGTTCTTCACTGAGAGGGTGGTCAGGCACTGTAACAGGCTCCCTAGGGAGGTGGTCATGGCACCAAGCCTGCTGGACCTCAAGAAGCGTTTAGAAAATGCTCTTAGACATACAGTTTAATTTTTAGGTTGGCCTGTGTGGAGCCAGTAGTTGGACTCAATGATCCTTGTGGCTACCTTCCGACATGGGATATTCTATGATTCTGTGATTCAATTCTTATTTCAAAAATACTTCTTTTGTTTGAAAACTGAATTTAATTTAAACAATGTGAGAGATTATAATGGCTAAAAATGAAACAATAGTTTATACAGTAAAAATATATTCTGCATGAATAATTTATGAAAGCTTGAATAATCTTATTTTTTGTCTTGATTTGCAAAAAAGGAAAGTGTAATTACTTATGTAATTACTTATTACTTAATGTAATGGGAAAGCATTTCCTACCCACCTGTACTGAAAAGTACCTAATGGTCCAGGAGAAAAAGTGACACTGAAACCTACACCTCTGCAAGGACAGTGTTAGCGTAACGTGAAATTGGGCAACTCTATCTTGTCCTGTCAGCTGCTGCTATTGCTCAGAATGGGGGACTCAGTCAATAACTGTAAAAAAATGGGAAAAGGGAAGATGGGGGAAGATTATTTGTTTTCTGACTACTGCCTCTTGTGGCAGGTACATTCCTGCTAAAAAAGGAGGCTGTTCTCTGGCTGTGAACATCCAGATTGCTTTTGTCTAAAGGTAAATTTAAATTACCCATCCTTGGTCAGAAGGAAGTGAACCCTAATCCATATTTCCAAATTTTGCAAAATGGTGGAAATTTTGCACTGAAGTATCTGCAGTATGCAATAATCCTGGTAAAAGTTAGCAGACACTTTTACAATATAGGACATAAATTACAAAACTGAAAATGCCTTGGAGAAATAGATGCCTCCGTGAAATTAAGCCACATGTGTTAGAAACTTGAAGTCAGATCACTTTGTGAACAAGTCTAATATCAACGAAAAGAGAGCCAAGTGTTGTTTTCAGTTATTGACAAGCAGGGATTGCCAATATGTGAGGTATCTGCCTGGAAGTTTTCTGAATCTTTCAATTTTTGTTTGAATTTATTGGTCCTTTGAGAAAGAAATCATTGGAGTAGTGAATTACTGCTTTGTTGCCTGATTAATGCTTGCTGATCTTTTCTTAAAATATGCTAACAATTCAAAGGTGAAGCATTCATCCCAGGATTTCATTGGCGCTAATTTATCAGTGACACATGTCCAGTTTGATCTGAAACCTATCAAACCAAAATTTGCTAGGCTTATGAGAAGGAGCAAAAGAAGCATTTTAACATGGTACACCAGTTATAAGATACAATTGAAGTAAGTATTGGACAAAACCTTATATTTCAGGAAAAAATACATATTTGACATTAGCTTCCTTTTATTCTAACATTTAGAGCTTTTATTCTAGTTGACTTCCTTTCTCTCTCTCTGTTTTTTGTTTCTTCAGGAAAGCATCTACCTAACATGCTTTATATGTGATGTATAAATTTTAGCTTTTCTAGGAGCAAAAATTATTGATCAAGAAGACATTTATCAATGGATTTCAAGCTTAACTAACCTGATCTCCTTCTATGACAAGGTGACGCACTCAGTGGATGAGGGGAAGGCTGTGGATGTGGTCTACCTAGATTTCAGTAAGGTTTTTGACAGTGTTTCCCACAGCATTCTCCTGGAGAAGCTGGCTGCTCATGGCTTGGATGGGCGTATACTTCTCTGGGTTAAAAACTGGCTGGGTGGCTGGTTGGAGGCCAGCTACTAGTGGGGTCCCCCAGGGCCAGTTCTCTTCACTATCGTTATCAATGATCTGGACGAAGAGATCAAGTGCACCCTCAGTAAGTTTGCAGACGACACCAAGCTGGGTGGGAGTGTTGATCTGCTTGAGGGTAGGAAGGCTTTACAGAGGGATCTGGATAGACTGAAACGATGGGCTGAGGCCAATAGTATGAGGTTCAACAAGGCTAAGTGCCAGGTCCTGCACTTGGGGCACAGCAACCCCATGCAACATCACAGGCTGGGAGAAGAGTGGCTGGAAAGCTGTCCAGAGGAAAGGGATCTGGGGGTACTGGTCGATAGCCGGCTGAATATGAGCCAGCAGTGTGCTCAGGTGGCCAAGAAGGCCAACAGCATCCTGGCCTGTATCAGAAATGGTGTGGCCAGCAGGGCTAGGGAAGTGATTGTCCCCCTGTATTTGGCTCTGGTGAGGCCGTACCTCAAATACTGTGTTCAGTTTTGGGCCCCTCACTACGAGAAGGACATTGAGGTGCTGGAGCATGTCCAAAGAAGGGCTCTATGAGGCTGAGGGAGCTGGGGTTGTTTAGTCTAGAGAAAAGGAGGTCAGGGGAGACCTTATTGCTCTGTACAATTGCCTCAAAGGAGGCTGTAGCGAAGTGGGGGTCGGTCTGTTCTCCCAGGCGCCAACTGATAAGTCAAGAGGAAATGGCCTCAAGTTATGCCAGGGGAGGTTTAGGTTGGATATTAGGAAAAATTTCTTCACTGAAAGGGTTGTGAAGTATGAGAACAGGCTGCCCGAGGAAGTGGTTGAGTCACCATCCCTGGAGGTCTTCAAAAAATGTTTGGATTCAGAGCTTAGTGACGTGGTTTAGTGGTGGACTTGGCAGTGCTAGGTTAAAGGTTGGACTGGATGATCTTGGAGGTCTTTTTCAGCCTAAATGATTCTATGATTCTGTGATTCTGTGATTCTATGGATTCTTAATAACTTTGCGTAAGTTTCAAATTGGCATTTTTGCATGCCTTCTTTTTAGAATTATTTCAACTTCATACAGTGGACAATCAGATTACACAGCAAAAATGCAGCCGTACTCTGTCCAGACAGTTATCTTTGCCTTTTCTCTATTCTCTGACTCTCTTTTGACATTATCTTTTGCTATCTCCTTCTTATTGCATTCTTCCCTTTTTATTACATTCTACTTGGCCTGTTTCTCATCCTCCTTCCACCTTCCTCTATTGATATTTCTATGACTGTGTCTTCCTTATACTCAGTTTTCTAATTTTGTGAATATTTGTTTTATAACTTTTTCTCATATCAATTAAAACCTTATAGATTCATTTCCACTTTTCCCTCTTTTCTTCCCTCTTTTCTTATTCCAAGAAATCTTAAGTAAATTTGCTATCCACTTTCATTCCTATTTCTTCTATTTTTCTTCCTTCTTTCTTAATGTGTTTACAACAGTACACAGTGGCCCCTGCTGCTGCTTGTCCTAGCTCCAAATTTTTAAGTGCAGTCTTCACTGTAAATTATAATAATAATAATAAAAGATTGCCTTAAAATTTAATATGTGTATTTGTTAAAGACAACAGAACAGGAGCAGAACTTATGTCCTCACGAGCTTTTGTAAAGGCAAAGAGGAGGTTTTGTTTTTCAGTAGTGTCCTAATGAAGAAATTTATGTTATGAAAACAAGGGAATTTGGATACATTATTCTACTTTATTACTTATTATTTATTATAACACAGTTACAACACTGTGTTTTATATTGCCCTTTCACTAAAGAAAAATTAACACTGACACAGAAAATACCTGTTACTGCATCTTCTTTTTTATTCTGCCAAACCATACAGTGCTTCAAATCATGTTTTTTTGTTTATTTGTTTTTTGGTTTTGGTGGTGGTAGTGCTTTTTCTTTTTTTGTTGTTGGTGTTTTTTTGTTTGTTTTCCATATAATTTGTCTGTTTGTATGGATTTCTGTCACTTTTCTTGACATAGCCTATTAGGTCTCCTATTCAGAAGTCAGTTTTTTAAGTTCATCTTGCTGACCCCATCTATAAAGTCTTTCATCCTGATAGCATCTATTCCTGTCTGATGGTTGTACTCTTCCATTATTTAAAAGCTGTTTTTATATCCAGGCATTTTATCCCTTCAAAGACATGAGAATTACTACAGCATCTTCATCATTTTTGCGGCTCCTTACTTCTTTCAACTTATCTATAGACTCCTAAGAACAGAATACCAAAGTCTACCTACAATATTTTAGGTGTATTTTGTTATTCATATGAAGAGGGACCTTTTACACCTTTACCATGACATGACCTTCAAAGAGGTCCTAAATCATATCGACCTTTTCTTCTTGCACATATGCTTTATAAACACTATTCTAATTTACTGCCCATTATCATTTTTAACTCCTTTCTGCAGTGTTCCTGCCTAGATTACTCTTACAGAATGTCTTTGTCTCATATTATTTTTCCCAGATAAACAAGTCACATGAAAAAGTCAGCTGCATCTCCATCCTGATATTTCCTGTCCGTATTTTTTCCACTTTTCATAGTTCTGAATATTTGATCTTTCTAACACTCTCAGAATCCACAAAGTTAGTGCCGTCTCTAAATATAATTGCCTTGATGGCTTGCCCCAGCCTTAAATCATTCTGTAGCATGTTTAAATAAGAGCAGGTGTAGCAGTGACCCTTGAACACACCATTGCACACTGCTGTACACTGTATGCTTCTACAGTTCTGCTCTTCCTTCTCCTTTCTGTTGTCCTTCACTAAGTTTTCATTTCACATTTGCTTACAGCTAAGAGCATTGTCATTAGTTTTGCATGATGCCACATAAAAACAACACACTTTTGTGTATGGAACTGGTGTTGTGTTTCTTTCATCCACTCATTTGATGAGCAAATATAATCTCTTCATTCATTGTCTATGACCCTCCTGTTAAGCAAGTGCTGTGACTGCAATCTCCTAAATGTTCACAAATGGGTGAATTGTCACAGACTGTATTAGTTCCGCAGAGGAACAAGCATATGTCAGGCTTGTATGATTATATTATTATTCTACCCAGGCTAGGGGAAGGTGGGGTATTTGCTGATATTCTATTCTGACAGCAAACTGTTAGGTAGAAAGATCCGTGAAGAAGACATATTCCCATGTCCTGCCTTCCCTTCTCTGGGAAATTAAAATGAATAAACAGAGGAGAGTGTGCAGATCCACAAGAAAAGAAGAAGGACATTATGTTCTCTTCTCAAGAGATTAACTCTGTTTTTTAATTTGTTTCCAGATTTGCTGCCTGTGCGAGGGTGCTGTAGAGGGTATGTACTGTTTGTCTCTCTTTCTACAAACCATACTATGAAATTCAAAGCTGGTCTGTATGATTTTCCTACATTTTTTACATTATATATGTTTCCCTAAACAATCGAGTTAAACTTACAGTTCCTAATGATTAATCTTCTGTCTTTTCCTTTTTTATGATCGCTGGTAGGTTTGCTTTTCTCTGGAATTCTCCAATTCTCTGTGGCTTCTAAAAACAATTGTAAGTGGTTGAGTAAGTTCATTAGCTAATTCCCTGAATACCCTAGAATGCATGTTCAAAGTCATTACTACCTCCTAATTGTCCAAAACTCTTGTACTCATTTTGTATAGCACTAACACTTTCTCCTTTTTGAAAGACAAGCCTTAGGAAAACATGGTAGTATTTTACTTATTTTAGAGTATTATCTATTTTGTCCCATTGTTTATTTATTAATGAGCTAAATCTCACTTGTTTTTGTTTGTCCTTGTATTAGATTTGCAGACATCTTCCTTACTCCTTTGACCCCATTTTGCTAGCATCTATTCTGTTGTTTTTGTTGCATAATTGTTTCCAGTTTTAGGATATGTACTTTTCACTTCTAAGAAAGAGCTCATCAGGGATTTACTTTGTTGCTTACATTCTGACCACACATCATGAATTTCCATAATAATTTTTCATTGTCTCACATCTTATGTAACTTGCTTCTGATAATATATATTTTAACAAATATTTTTTGTATTTATTCTTCTGAAGTAACGTCCTGATCAACCTGCTACTGCTATGGCCTCTGAACATCAACAAGAGCTACAGCTTACCATCTCGTTTACTTCATTTTGCTCTTTAAAAATACAATCTTTTATATTGTTTTATTCAGAGAAAATGTTTCTTACTTTATTAAATAAAAGCAGCTTGTGGTCACAAGGTACTGAATGTCACTATTTCTCACAATTTCTACTAATCCTTCTTGAGCAGGCTAGTTAAATACTCTCCTTTCTGGATCATAAAGTTGCATTGAGTGATGATGCATGCTTGTTTAGTTGTGTTTTTATCCAACAACTATCTTGGTACTTCATGTCCCCCATGACAAGTCTGGTCTGGGGTGGCGACCTTGAGAGATGGTCCAAGAATTTTCTTCTGTTTCATCCAGTCTTGATGCAGTTTTGCAGATGTTCAATGTAAGTTTATCTCTACTCTTTTTCTGGTATTCTTGATGAAGGCGTTCACTAACTTTTTATGTACTAAATAACATTATTTTTATTTGTCCATCAGTTAACCTATATTCGCATATATGTTAATGTTGAGGTTAATGTGAATTAGTTTAAAACAGTTAATTTGTCAGTGGAAGTGGGGTAATCTATCTAACTTGCTACATTGCAAAAGCACAGATACACTTAGTTACCTCGTAGAAACTGACATTCTATAAGTTCACCTTGAGTTTACCTAATGGTAATGTCCTCACATACCCATTTACACAGTAAAATGTGGTACTTTGACATAAATGATTTCCGGTGATTGGGTTGTTGACTCAGAACTTCAGCAAAATATTTTGCCATCATTTTATCCTTCACTTACTCCTTGCCTGCACACCCCCTGCTTCTTATTGTCCAGATGTAGAAGTTTTCTCTGGTGGTTTCAACATGAAAGCTTTTCAGAATTACCTTGCCAGGTTTCAGATATGACTATATTGCCAAAAAACACCCAGCGATTTTTTTTTTTTTATTGTTTGCATTAAAAGTATCTTAGTGACCTTAACTGGGATTAAAATGTAATTGTGGAAGGACCAGAAAACATACCTAAATGAAAACAGTTTATTTTCTGAAGATCAGATAGTTCAGAGAAGCAAGTCATTCAAATAATGGGAGGAGAGAAGTATTACTATCTTATTTTACAGATAAGGAACTGAATTATAGAGAGATTAAGGGCAGACAGGGAGGCTATGGCAGGTCTGGGAACTAGTCCCAGTATATTTCTTAATCACAAAACCATTCTTCATTCTGAAAGATTTTATTGTTTATTCTTCAGACACCTTCTGTGTAGCTGAAAGAGAAGCAGAATTTGGATTAAGCATCAGATCCAGAATAAGGATAACTTTTCTTGATTTAAAGACTAACTCCAGGATAGGGCCTCTACTGAAGTCTGTTGATTCTTAGAAGTGCAGTTTTTATCAGCTACTGGTGATCTGGAGACAGAAAGAATTGGACCTATGTAGTTAAAAACAGGTCAGACTGTTTTTTACACATCTAATTCCCATTGATTTTATTAAGAGTTAAATACCTAATTCCTTCTATCAGTATTCCTAATCTTTATGAGCTTGTGTGTTTTCCGGTTTTGACCCATCTTTACAAAGAAGGAAAAGAAAGAAAACAGAAAGTTTTTAAAAGCTACATTTGTTTTCCTCTTCACATTAATATGCATTACATGAGAATTCAGTTTTCTTCATCTTGCCTAATTTATGTAAACAAACACATCTTTAGGATGTTAATGTACTGTTCTTCTGGCATAAGTGGGAAGCTGTTGATCCAAAAAGGTCCCACTTAACCACTGCCTGTATTCTAACAGCGTGTGGATTCCAAGATCTGCTAATTTACACCAAAGAATGCCTTTTCAGGTTTGTCCTGGTCTTCTGTCACTGGGGACTTTCATTGTATCAGAAGCTATGTTTTGCAGCTTCCTAATGGCTTTAAAAAGGAACAATAAATGTCAACAGGCAAAAGGCCAAAAACTGGGAGAATTGATGCTCACTAACAGATCCTTTGGGGATTAGTCATACCAGTTCTTGGTTCTTTCTTTCCACAGGCATTTTTACAATAAATGATATAAGATCTAAAAACAAGGTAAATGTTAAAGGTTCCTTAGTCACTGCCTAGTCCAACAAATGAGGGAAAATTAAAGAAAATAGCATCTAAAAAGTCTCAGCCCTTGAATTCAAATCTTCACGAGTTTTGAGAAGCAGGTCTTTCTATTTATAGCTTTAATTATCTTGAATTCTATGTCTCCCGTGGCTTATACAAAGAAGCACAAAACATGTATTTAAAAAGAAACCTGTAAATGCGTTCTGTTATCAAAATTAGTTGTGTTCTGAATTATGTGTACTTTTTATAGAAATGGATGTTATTAGTTTCTTTTCTACTTCAGTCATTTATCCTGTAAGTTTTTTCCCCTATATTAAAAAACAACAGAAAAGCCCACAATGTCTCGATACTGAATGGTTTAAATTATAATAGCCTCATAGTTCATATACTATTTATTTATCTTCTAGTTTGTTATATTTGTTACTGAACTATCCTACTTTCATAGCATAATATTTATAATGGACTCAGGAAAGTATAAGTATCTGTTTGACCTTATGTTGCTTTTTTCAGTCCTGCCTAAAGATGCTCTTTGTATGTGTACAATTCCTGCTGATAGAATTAAGCACAGAAAGAATTATTAAAAAACAAAGAAAAAAAAAGGTAAAAGTTCTTAAATATTCTTAAATGTTCATCATGACTGCTTTGATGAGAAGTCGTGGTATAAATTATACCATGACCTGTATAGTCAGCTGATGATGTTTCCTGTATTTTGCTCTTTGCATTGTCTAAGAGCAAAGCTTTGTACACCTGCGTTCATTTCCATGGGAAGCCTTTCTGTGAGACAGTCCTGCAGTAGACTGCTCTGGTTGTTTTTGAATGATACTGAAAATAAGAGACTGTACTCCTTAAGGTGGACTATTAGGTGACTATATTTTCCCATTCGATATTTTTACAAACTAACTTAGAACAGAGATTACCCTCTGAATTTGGTCATAATAAGCAGATTAGCAATCTACCCTCCGCAAAAGCTGTCTAAATCCAGCCAAAAGAAGGAGATCCTAAGTCATTTCTGAAGAAAGCTGTCTGCCTAGTCACTGAACCACAGAATACTTCAGGATAGAGGAGGCATCTAGAGGTTGTCTAGGCCAACCTCCTGCTCAAAGCAGGGCTGATCTTAAAACTAGAGTCACTGAGCTCCATGGATGGTAAAGCCCACTGGTCCTTCCCATCTTTCCCGTCCTGCCTTCCCCATCAAGAAATCATGTTTCTCACCACCACATATACAAAGTAGTTTGCTCCTGTTTCAGAGGGGGGGGAAAGCAAACTTTAACTATCTTGCAGTGCTCAAAGGTAAGTTACATTGGATAGTTATTCTGAGATGCAGCCTTCTGTGGAGCTACTGTCCTTTGAGGCATCATCCTAGGATCCAGAGCTTCCTCTGCAGTCTGCTCTGCACAGCAGTAGATCCCATACTGAAACCTGACCTTGTGAATGGGTTAGAGAAGAATGGGCTGGGGAGGCAGGGTTGGGTAGCTCAAAGATTTATGTATACAGTATTGGTCTCAGAAGACTACATTTACAGTCTGTGGGGAGTGGGTCCAAAGCTGTGACATTTAATATCATTTTTGGAAGGTAGAGTATATGAGAATAAATGAGGAAGCATCATACACTGCAAGTGAGACTCACTCATTTGACTTCTCTTTCATGCTCCTTCCTCACAGCATCATATTTTTTATATGCACTATTAGCACTGCAAGCCTGTTTTACAAGGTAACCACATAGCAGATGAAACTGTGAAACAAATAGAAAATAGGCAGAGATTAGTCATCTTTTGCATGGAAGGTGAGTTTCTGATGTTTTCAGCTAGAAATCCAGGCCTGAGTGGGTGGCTTCCCAGAAATGGAAAGGACAGTCAAGGAAGCTTGACACGTGAAAATGTAAACAGCCGATTTGCATAGCCAGCAAATTTTAAGAGCTAGTTCTACTGAACTGGCTCCTACTCCAGGAAGGTTTTGGCTTACAAGTTTGAAGATAGTAGCCAGGCATTTTAGGAATAATTTGAGGCGGCACTGAGCAACTTGCAGGAACAGGACATTTCAAACTTACTGATGTTTTATTGGTATCACAAATACTGTCATGGCAACTAATAGCACTTTCACCACTAAGCAACCTTTTGTAGAGACTCAGGCAATGGAGCAAGGAAAACTAAAAACAGCATTATCCAACTGTCTGGCAGTGATCTATACTTAAAAACAGTGAAGACTGTGAAAATAGCACTGATTGGCTTCATAATCAGAAATGAGTAACCTTAGGACATGTTTGTATGCTTACTTTATATCTATTTGTCTGTCTATCTATTTGGTGTCCAGATCTGCCACCTACATTAGCGACAAAATAAAGAAAATTAATTCTGTTATTTGGATATGATTGATAAGCACATCTTTTGTCCTAAAATGTAGTGCATGGACTTTAAATAGAAAGCGCATTGCAGAGTTTGAACTTGCAGTTAATCATACTGTGAGAAAGTATTTTCTCAGTGCTACATATAAATACCTTTCAAAAACCTGAATCTTAGTTTGCATCCTCCACAGAATACAGGAGGCTGTGCACATGGCCCCTCCCACCTGGCATGTTTCATATTTATACTCTGGAGCCTAAAGATAGCATGATGCTTCTGATGAAGTCAAGAGGAGAGGATCAGACGTGATTAATACAGGGCTCAGAATATCTGGCCCTTTATACAGCATCACGTCTTTAGAATTGTTACAGTTCTGCATCTTAAGGGCACACCACGAGTGTGCACCAGTGGTGAATAAGCGGTTATTTTTCAGTGGGACAGTGTTTCCATAACTCACATGTATACCCATTAGCTCTTGGTCAGCGTGGGATAGCATCTGGTACCAGCATCCTTGCTCATAAACCATAGGAAGAAGCAAAATGCTTCTTTTCAGCAGAGATGATTCAGTTATGCCAAACAGTGCATTAGTTTTGCTTCACCTAAATTCAATTAGAGCCTCTGTATGAAGCTTTTAAATCTCACTATTTTTTTACACTGAATTAAGTACGGCTAGGTGTAATAGTCCTAATCAGGATTTTCTGTTCTGAATAGGTGATCACACTATGCTTCATATATCCTTTACCTGCTAACATGCTGGATTTCCAATAATATGATTATTTCTGTAGTAGCATTCCTTTCCTGTAGACGTGCAATGAAAATAAAATTCTAGATATCTTAGAACAGATATTACCCTGCCTGACATAAGCCTTTTAGGGAGGAATGGTGGAAGAGTGAAAGTTGTCTTTGTTTTTATTGGAAGATAAAAATGAAGCGACTGAGCATTTTGCAGTTTGTAAGATGTAGTCCTTGGATAAAACAAGAATATTGCTGGCTAAAAGCAGATTTTCTGCTTTGGCAGTTCTATTTCCACTGATACCAAATTTCCTCCTGACTCGCGCTGTAGTGTATGAAAGCCTTTCACAGAGGTAAATTACTATGGCTCTTCTTCTTGCAGAGGACAGGATTTCTTTATGTATTTTCAAGTGTTAAAATCTCACCAGGGAAGAGACCATGTGTGAAAGTAAAATCTCTTGATTTTAAAATCAAACATGATTTTGAGGGAAAAATAAGTCATGATTTGTGATTAGTTAAGATTGGCAGAATTAGAGAGCTGGCTTTGGACTCATTCAAAGTGGCAAAATGGAATAGAAGATAACGTAATCTGTAGTATCTGGTATCCGTACCTGTGATATCCAATAATCTGATACCTTCAGTCTGTATTAGGATGTATAGTTACTATTATTTTCCTTGTTATAAGCTTTTAAATGCCTAATTATTAACTTGAATTACAAGCCTTTCAAATTATTGGCAGTAATGTGTTTGCTTTTCTCCCAGTGACTTGCCATTAGATATTCAGTAACTCTTGTAAATTCCTTTTTCAGCCTTCTCCATAGTTTATTTCCTACCAATATTTCCTATTATTCATATTAGTTTATGAGATTTAAGTTTCCATCTCTTCTGAACATCATGACAAAATACATGTGGACTGAATGAAGCATAGATCAGTAAGAAAGGACAATGTGGCTCTGAGTCATCTTGTCAGCTTTCAGATTCTGGAATCAGCCAAAGACCTGGCTTGCTTTTTCTCAGAAAGAAACAGAAAGCAGTTGCATTGCTCTTGTATACCCATACCTTAAGAAGAAAACCATGATCTAAGAATGATTTTCAAGTCCCCAAAATCCTAGTAATCCAGGATGATCCCAGAGTGATGTTTTCTTTGTTGTTACAATAAAAAATAAATGATATATCTTCTGTGTTTTTTAAGCAATATGGGGAAGTAAAACAGTTTCAAGCAGGACTCTTTTCTGCTCTTATGGTTTAGTAGCAACATTATATCCGTTCTCCAGCATCATACCTTCTAAAATCAAATCAGGTGTTTTTTCATCACTTCCATAAACTAAACCAGAAAACTTGAAACAGGATTGTTTGATTTACATATGCTAAATTGGAAGAGCATATCTTGATTTTAAGGCAATCTCATCGAACTAATAATTTAGTTACAGTTGTCTTACATTTGCCTCTTTGAATTACTTTGCTTTCTTGTGTGAACTCTGGCCTTTACACACATATTCTTCTTAACATTTTATACAGGAAATTACTTTCTTGCTGACAAAAATTAGTCTGCTTTTTTACTCACTACCGTTGTACTTATAATCAACTGACAATTAAACCTACTGACTTAATAAAAATCAGTAAAGTTAATCCTGTAGAAGGGAACTGAGTCATGCCCACTGTTCATTGTAAATTTCGTCCTTTTTCTCATCATCAATCTTTTCACAAATAAAGATTTCTAGTTCAATCTTTAATACAGAAAATTAGTTGTTATTTGCGAGTTCTTGCAATGTCAGACAACAGTTTGGAATTTGTCTGCTATAAATAAATCATGCATTTTGAATATTTCTAACTGATTATTCATAGTTTGCAGTGGAGGAGTGGAAGAGTGGTAACCTGCCTCAAAAACATCCAACTGGGCCTTGTTTTGCTAGATTATGTCTGTTTTTGACTCAGGAAAATGACAAAGCAAATACTTTAGCTCACATATAAATACCATTCGAAGCAGCTGAATTTACATGTTCAGTATGAAGAGCAAGTCTCTCCCCTACAGTGCATGTTAGAAACAGTATTCAGATTCATAGGTGCAGACTGTCCACAAAAGAATAGTCATCCTTTTTTGTACTGAACTCTGTGGTTCGATAATCATTACTGCATACTTGTCTTTTTCACTTGGTCACTAGCGGTATTTGATGTATTCATAGTCCATTACTGAGGGATTTGTTGTTCTTTTTCATTCCTTTCATTTGTGCAAGTAGTACTGCTGACCCAGGTCAAGTAATGATTAGCACTGAGAGCTTCCCATATTTGCTAATACAGGCGAGGTATTTTATATTGCATTTCCAAAATACAGTAACATTTCATTTGTTGCATCATGATTAGTAATCTCATTGCTTGACTTTGTAGCCCTGAAAATATTCTTTTAGTGTAGAATTTTGCTGTGTAGCTTCTTTGCAGGTTTTCTGTAAATGAGATAAAAAATCACAGTTCTGCTACGTAATATCCTGTTGACACCCATTTGTTCCACTTTCTTGTCTGGAACCTTTGTATCCATCCTACAGATGTTGGTACTATTTTTTTCCTAATTCTCATTGTTTATTTCTTAAAAAGGCAGTGTTTTTTTTTTAAATTATAAACCCTCGGAAACAAAAACTGTGCTTTACAGTATGTGTAATGCCTAGTACTTTCAGTCCCGAGAAATACAGAAAGATACTTGAAACTTCAAATGATCCTTAGCAAAAGAAGCATTTCTCAATAAAAAAATCCTTTTCTTGTGACATATTTTTCTTTTGTAATCTCCATACTGCAAAACTTAAATTTTACATTATAGTTTTTGATGATTCATTTAAGAAAATCTTAATGAAGGAAAATGAAAACATTAATGAATTTCAATGTAAAACTGATCATTAAAATGTGAGTCGATCTTGTTGGTGTTAATGATAATATAGAGCCATTCTAAAATATAACTACCACAGATTAGGCTAACTGGAACAGCAGTTGAATAAAGTAGTTGCAGGAGTTTAAAGTCTGCCATGATGGATTATTTCAGATTGTTGTGGATATGTAGTTATTTTTACCTATCTACATCCCCCTTCCTGCCCCCATTTTTATAAAGATTAGAAAGTGAAAATATGAAAGAAACAGAAATACTCCTACAAGTAGGATAACAAAAAGAATATTTGGAATTTAAACCTCATTTCCATGCTTCAAGTGCAAAGAAAATGTCCTTGTGCAATAAAGTCTGTTGAGATTCTTGAAGCAGTTGTACTGTTATGAAATGACAATTAAAGAACTGAATTTTTTTTTGTTTTAGCAGAAGTGAAATTTCATCAAATTGTTAGGAAAAACACTATTTTAAAAGATGAATCAAAATGCAATTTTTGTTATTTTTATTTTTTAATTAAAAAAGCTGGTTCGAGTTTTCCATGTTCAAATTGTGCCTTTACTTGCAAAGACCCCTGTGGTTTAAATAACCCAGTCAGTGTACACTAATAAAAATCCCATTAAATTAAATGGCCACTAGGCATATAGAATGTCCTGTTGCAATTTCAAGAGACAGTTTGTTACAAGACACCCTGCTATGTACCTTTTATTTTATCAAAGTAAAGGAGAAAAAGAAAAGGTTGCAAAATGTGTTTATTTCTATGAAAAGTATGTTTCCAGTGTACTAGGAAAAATTGATGTTTTTTTCTGTTTTTTTTTTTTTTTTTTCATAGTATGAAAGAGTTGGCTTATTCCGTGTCTGGTACATCTATAGCACAACCTACAATAAATATATATAATCAGCAGAATCGGTCAGTAATTTTCATCCTCTAAACTATTACTTGTTTCTTTCGGAAGCTGGCAATTTAAGAAGTAATTCAGTATATATTGTATTAGAGTAAACTGTTTTAGAGCACATACTGTACTTGTTTGCTAGCAAACATTATTTCTGAAATGGGGAACTGTTTTTCTTGCAAATGTTTTTCTTTCTTTCCTTTCTTCTCTTCAAAAAAATAAGACCAAAAAAGCTGTGGATACATTGAATACTTGTGAAAACAAATTGCAAATATCACACTGAGATGAGTTTAATACCCATGGTTCTCAGCAGACATTCCCCTCCATCTTGCCCACACAAGCAAGATCTGTGATATTTTGTTGAAGTAGAAAGCAAGAAATAGGATAGACTATCAAACTAATTTTACTTTGTGAGATATTACTGGAAGCTTAAATTTCCAAAAGTTGCTAAACCTCCTGTCTTGCTTTCCCATATCTTCTCCATACTCCTAGAAATCACAATGCTGAAATTCACAGTTCTTTAAATTGTCTCAAATATTCTGGTCCAATCCTGTTTCACCACTTGTTTCCTGCTTCATCACTTCACACCTGACCAATCCCATTCAGTAATATCTGATTCTGAAAGATATATAGGCTCTCCAGAAGCATGAAAAGGCTCTCTGCTCACCTGAAATCTAGCCTGTCAACTCCTTTTTATGACTTCTCTGAAAAATAAGCTACCAGCATCCTAGTTCATACCACTACCACAGAAAAGACATATATTCAAATAATGTTTAAGAAAAGGCTATATAATATGTGTGTACTTAGTAAAAATTTAAATTAAATCGAGATTGTCTTATGTAAACACATAGAACCCCAATTCTTATTTTAGTCTTTGGTCTCTGTGTTACTGATATTGGATATGGTGGGTGTAAAATGCCTAAAATAACAAAACAACATAGCCTTGACATAGCCAGGTGAATGTTAACTCCTCTCAGACCAACATGTTTGTATTACGTAGAGGTATTTTGAAAGAACTTTGCATTTAGACTGTCTTCTGCAGTTTCAAACCAATGTAAAGAACTGCCAAGTATAAGACGTATATAACTGCTCCTTTCTGAACAATGCAAACTTTGTTGTAGAGATAGCTTTTCCTGTCTACCTTCCAATTTAATATCTGGCAAGCTCTCCATGCCCACCTGTGGTTCTGAAACCACTCTTCTTTTTCTACTGACTATGATTTATTTTTCTGAACATGGAATTATCTTGAAACTGTCCTTTTTCCTTTAACCAGTCATTTCAGTGACTACAGAAGACAATCAGTCCTCAAAAGTTTATGACCCTAGTACCTTAGGTATTCTAATGTATTTGATCGTCTTTAACTGCTATCCCATTTTCTCTTGAGTTATTTATTTATTTATTTATTTTAACAGCCAACTATGAAACCAACCTAATGGTTCATGCAGAAAGTTTCCCCTGAAATACATTAAAAAAAAAAATAACATTGATTATAGCTACTTGCTGCAAATACTCATAGAACATTCATTAATTTTCTTCTGCTTATACTTGTGAATACCCCTTATACTCACAGTTTAAATCAAAACACTGTCCTTGCATGGACAATATTAATCTCTTTATTACTTGCTAAATATGCATCAAATGGGCTTTATATATTACATGTTAATAGCACAGATTTCTCTTCTGCCATTCTCTCCCCAGATTTGAATGACTCCTTGAAGACTACAAGGCAGTAGACAACTCAATTTTTTATGAAAATATTTTTCTGAGAACAGGGAAGATAATAACAACATCATGCTTTCAATTTTTCTTAAAGATTGTGTTTTATTTGGAAATGGATGCATCTTGGCTGTCTTAACATTCCTCTAGACTCCTCATGGGACTTGCAGGGATGTGCTGGCCATGCTCAGACTCAAGGACAGGTTTCACTCCACCAGGTAAAACTCAAGGAATTTTGCTGTTAATCCTGAATAGGACAGATTAAAAAGTTGATCTCCATATTTAGATCATAGAGAACAGTGAAACCATTTTGGCTGAAATGTGAAATGATGTTAACAACAATTGGCTTAAAAAAAAAAAGCAAATAGTGTTCTTCTGAAAATTGTTTGTATAGATATAATGAAATGTTTCTGAGTAAATAGCCTGATTCTGAGGTGGCACAGTGTTATGAGGTGTTAAGGAAACAGTGCATAAAAGGTGTAGGAAGCTGTAGAAAACTGGTAAAATTTTCCATGACAAATCTTTTAGATGGGGAGATCTTTTGAGATGGGCAGGGACGGGAGAATGAAGAACCACCCACTGTAAGAGAAGATCAGGTTTGAGACCATCTAACAAATCTGAAGGTGCACAAGTCCATGGGACCAGATGAGATGCATCCGTGGGTCCTGAGGGAACTGGTGGATGAAGTTGCTAAGCCACTATCCATCATATTTGAGGAGTCATGGCAATTCAGTGAGGTTCCCACTGGCTAGAAGACAAGAAACATAAATGTAATCTACCTGGACTTGTGCAAAGCATTTGACACTGTCCTGCACTACATCCTTGTCTATAAATTGGAAAGACATGGATGTGATGGAGGGATCAGTTGGTGGATAAGGAGTTGGCTGGATGGTCACACTCAAAGAGTTGCTGTCAACGGCTCAATGTCCAGGTGGAGACCAGTGATGAGTGGAGTTCCTCAGAGGCTGGTATTGGATTCAGCACTGTTTAACATCTTTGTCGGTCATATGGACAGTGGGATTGAATGCTCTCTCAGCAAGTTTGCCGATGATGCCAAGCTGTGTGGTGCAGTCATCACACTGGAGGGAAGGGATACCATCCAGAGGGACCTTGACAGGCTTGAGAGGTGGGCCCATGCGAACCTCATGAAGTTCGACAAGGCCAAGTGCAAGGTTCTGTACCTGGGTCGGGGCAATCCCAAGCACAAATACAGGCTGGGCAGAGAATGGATTGAGAGCAGCCCTGAAGAGAAAGACTTGGGGGCGTTGGTTGATGTGAAGCTCAACACGAGCCAGCAAAGTGCACTTGCAGCCCAGAAAGCCAACTTTATCCTGGGCTGCATCAAAAGAAGTGTGGCCAGCAGGTCAAGGGAGGTGATTTTCCCTCTCTATTCTGCTCTTGCGAGGCCCCACCTACAGTACTGTGTTTAGCTCTGGGGCCCCCAACATAAGAAAGACATGGACCTGTTATAGCAAGGCCAGAGGAGGGCTATGAGGATGATCAGAGGGCTTGTCCTATGAAGAAATGCTGAGAGAGTTGGAGTTATTCAGTCTGGAGAAGAAAAGGCTCTGTGGAGACCTTATAGCAGCCTTCCAGTACCTGAAGGGAGCGTACAAGAAAGCTGAAGGGGGACTCTTTGTCAGGGAGTGTAGTGATAAGACAAGGGGTAATGGTTTAAAACTGAAAAAGGGTAGAATTATATTAGATATTCAGAAGAAATTCTTCACTCAGAGGGTGGTGAAGCACTGGAACAGGTTGCCCAGAGAAGTTGTGGATGCCCCATCCCTGGAGGTGTTCAAGGCCAGGTTGGATGGGGCCCAGGGCAATCTCATCTAGTGGGTGGCATCCCTGCCCATGGCAGGGGGGTTGGAACTAGGTGATCTTTAAGGTCAACCTTAGGTCCAACCCAAGCCATTCTAGGATTCTGTGAGAGATGGGCTTGATATCAGTTCCTATTGTGTTGAGAAAACAAAGCGTGAGAGATGCATGAGAGTGAAAGATGGCTTTCATTCTTTTATTTAACCATTTTACTTAAATATTTAAAATGTATGTGAATCATGTTATATATGTTTAAGTCATATTGTCATACAGGAAATATTGTCTTCCCCCATCCCCCATAATTAATGTGTAAAAGAAATTACTGATGGAAGGCAAAATGAAACCATCTGCATTCCTTAGCATTGTCATTTTTCAGATAGAACTCACAGGTGCCTTTTAAACAATGATGAATTAGAAGGCACAATCTTTTTTTTCGTACTCGTTTGTTAACTACCTCTGTGATAATAACGTATTTGCATATTTAATTTCCTCCATTGTAAATGAGCACCTTTGAACCATTTCCTAATTATTTCACCATATTCTTGTATTCTTCATTATTCGTGCATTCTGTTTACCAAATAAAATGACTTTTCCTCCAGTATTATAATCCTATACACATACCAGGTATTTCCAAATACAGTATTAGAAAGGTCAGAAGGGAGTTCTTAAAATGAAACAGACATTAAAAAAACAGAATTCTTCATTTTGTCTGAAGTTATCTTTCTTTTATTCTCTCTTTTCTGTGTGCAAAATTTAAATGAACAGGCTGTATATGTACTAATAAATGGGAAAAAAAGGAAAAAATCATTCAGTTACTACTTTAAAGTAGATTGCAAGGCATACTACAGCAGTCTTGGTGTCCTCCAGTCAGTAGTCACTAGTGACAACTGATAACTCGTTCTGAATTTTCATATGTTCTCTGATGAGTCTTTCCATTTCTCTTGACCATATGTATCCCTATTGCTGAGTCTGCACATATAGCTAGCATTTTATTCAGCTGCATTGCGTATAGGAGTCAGAATCATGTTATTTTTAAAATTATTTTTTACGTGTCCAGGTGTTGCACTTACCTGTCCTCTTGTCAGGTGTCTAGGCAATATTTTCAAGATAAAATAAAGTCTACTTTGTTCTTCCACTCCCTGCCCTTCTCGCCTCTACCCTCTTTCATCCTTGGCTATCTCTTTCTAGCATTACACATCAATCCTCCACTATGATGCTGTTTCTTCCTGATTTCTAACCTTCCATTATGTGCTCCTTAATCTCTCATATGCCTCTCTGAATCCTCCACACATTACAAGTAAGCCTTAATCTCTATCATTCATTGCTGTTTCAAGTGATAGTATTGGACAGCCCCAAAGGAAGCCAGCACAGCACTTCAGAGACTGTGAGAAAATGTATGGGTTACGCATTGGCAGGATTGGCAGTTCTGCCTCAGCATCACTTCAACATTTAATCAACTACAAAAGCCATTTAATGCTTGGGATACTCCAATGCTATAAATATGATCCCTTAAGTAATTACACAGCTTTACGTCTTGTGACATATTTGGTAACACTTTAAATAAAGTATCTTTAGTGCATTTCAATGCATGTTTAATTCAGACTGGATACAGCTATGATTGCATGCTAGATAAATAACAGTTCAAATTTAAATGCATTCATCAAGACTTCACAGCTATGCTAATAATTAAACAACTTGGGATATTGCAGCTGAAAATATCAGTATATTTCAACCATTAATTAATAACATATAACTTTCTTGAAAAACATCTTTCCTGACAGCACACTGTATGCCACAAGGACAGGTAATGTAGAGAGGCCTATTACTTTGCCTCTAAATGCAGACTGTTGTAGAGACTGCTTTTGGAGCATAGAGAAAAATCACGTGGGTTTCATTATCTGGATACCACCTTTTATCACCTAAAGATGAGTTGCCTCACTCTCTTATTTACCCATGATATTGAGAATGTAGTACACCTGACATATTTAATGTTTGAATAATGCTTGCTTATACTATAATTTGCACTACAATGAAGTGCTAGTTGAGAACCCCTTCTAGCTGAACACTTCAATATTACAAACACTCACTAACTTCCAGAAATCAAAAAAAAAAAAAAAATCCTCTTTTTACTAGCAGCTGTTATTCAGCTAGTTGAATTCTAGATGAAATCTTTGGAAGAGTAAAATATTTACTTCTGCCACACAAAGTACATTGGTACAGTATTTCATCTTCTTTAATTTAATTTTGTTATATGGTAATATGATGGATTGGATCTAGGGTAGACATCTAGGAGGACTGCAAAGCTCTATTATATAACACTGTCCAAGTTTTATGCAGCTACTGTATTAAGCCCACAAAATAGATTCTTATTTTGTGCAGGTTTCTTCATTTAGTCAGTACGCTTCATTACAAATGCAAATAACATTTTCACTTTTGCAAAGCAATGAAAACACACACACACACACACAAAAAAACACTGTAGAGAGAATATTATCTATGTTTATATTAGGAATACTTGTGTTTCTTAAGCAAGTACTGTTCTAAAACAATCAAAACTATCAAGTACCATAGGGATGGTAAGGAAGCTTTGTGGGAAATGAAGGCTATATGCTTATGCAGAAAGCCTAGGTAGCCTAAAGAAAAACACAACTGAAAAGCATTTCAGTTAAACTCATAGCAGATAATAATAGCTTATAATATCCGTGGATTTAGGAATCCATTGAAGGCTTATGCCTCAAGTGCAATGAGAAACTAAATGTCTAAAATGACAGACCCGACATTTTCTGGATCAGCCAAACAGGAGAATAAATCATTATTTTCTTCTTTTTTTCAATTCAAATGTAATAAATAGGCAAAAGGAGAGCGATTTCATAACAGTCTATGTTAGGCTGTTCCAGTATTTTATCACCTAAACAATTAAAAAGCTTTTTTTTTATTTTTTTTTTCCTTACAGTAAGCCTGTGTCAACTTAGATCAATCTCATCAGAACTGATAGAATGGCATAAATCTTTCCATGTCCTGCACAGGATTCTTCTGTTGCCAAAGCTCTGATCTGCTTTACCTAATGCAATGTTTTTGTAATGGAAACATGTAGCTGACTCACATTTAATTTCAAAGACATTATAACCCTTAGATTTTTTTCTGTACTCCTGTACAGGTCTCTTTTTGTATGAGTGCATTTAAATACTCTCTTTGAACTGTAGATCTTTGCTCATGCTTTCATTTAATTTGCTCTTGTCGATTTCTTCCTTTCTCTCCAATTAGCCAAGATCTTTTTGATTTATGTTCGTACTCTCCAAAGAGCTTGCGAACCTTATTCTTTGCAGCTTCCTGTAAAAATGTTACTCTGTCATCCAACTTGTTGAAACTGGTAAGTGGAATTTGGATGAGGATAAATCGTGCAACCTGAATGAGCTTCCTATTTTGACAGGGACATATTGAGAGTTCTTTCTGAGACCTACTGTTCAACTTTGCGTGGTGGTTTCACACTGACAGACAGCTAAGCTCCACCATGCTGCTCTCTCCGTCTCCCTCCTCAAAAGAACAGGGGGAGAAAATATGATGAAAATAAGCTTGTAGGTTGAGATAAGGACAGGAGATCACTCGCCAATTACTGTCATGGGCAAAACAGACCCAGCATAGGGAGATTAATGTAATTTATTGCCTATTACTAACAGACTAGAGCAGTGAGAAACTAAAAGCAAAGTAAAAACACCTTCCCCCCATCCACCCTTTTCTACCTCCTCCCCCCGAGTGGTGCAGGGGAACGGGGAATGGGGGCTGCAGTCAGCCCATATTGCTTTGTCTCCGCCGCTCCTTCATGCTGCAGCTCTTCAAGAGCTGCTCCAATATGGGTCCGTACCACGGGGTCCATCCTTCAGGAGCAAACTGCTCCAGCATGGGTCCCCCACGGGTGGCAGCTCCCACCAGATCACCTGCTCCTGCGTGGGCTCCTCTCCACGGGCTACAGGTCCGGCCCGGAGCCTGCTCCTGCAGGGGCTCTCCATGGGCTGCAGCCTCCTTCAGGCCACATCCACCTGCTCCTCCGTGGGCTCCTCCACGGGCTGCAGCGTGGAGATCTGCTCCGCTGTGGTACACCATGGGCTGCAGAGGGACAGTCTGCTTCACCATGGTCCTCACCACAGGCCGCAGGGGAACTTCTGCTCCGGCGCCTGGAGCACCTCCTCCCCCTCCTTCTTCACTGACCTTGGTGTCTGCAGGGCTGTTCCTCACTCCTCTCACTCCCAGCTGCTGTTGCGCAGCAGTTTTTTCCCTTTCTTAAATCTACTGTCACAGGGGCACAACCAGCATTGCTCACTGGCTCAGGTCTGGCCAGCAGCAGGTCCCTTTTGGAGCCGGCTGGAGCTGGCTCTGATCAGACATGGGGCAGCTTCTGGGCTTTTCTCACAGAAGCCACCCCTGCAGCCCCCACAGCTACCAAAACCTTGCGACGCAAGCCCAATACACTTTGTTGAATGTAAACAAGTCAATTTGTTATAAAAATGTCACCTATATGAATGTTACATCTAGACTGGTACCTCTTTGCTTGCTTAGGAGCCAAGCCCTTTGAGTAATACCAAAAAGCTTGTAGAACTCGAAACATGATAGCAAGTCTTCCTCCCGTACTCTGTGTACTCTGTCAAAGAAAGAATTTGGATATCCAAGTTTGACATCACTTACTCTTGTCAAATGGATGTTAATTCTTTTCTCTTACTTTTGTATTTTCTGGTATTTATTTATTTATTTAATAATTTAGCCCAGAATCTTTGCAGAGATGAAAAGGAAGACCATTTCTGAATTTTTCATTCTCCTTTTCCCTTTCTACTAAACATAGTTACTACATTTGCTTTCTTTAGTTCTTGAGGACAACAGTAACAATTTATAGATTGTTTCAGAAAAGTATTCAAATGTGACTTTCATAAGGCCCTGACAATTCAAACTGTCCTATCTACATATTTTCAGTCTCTTTTTATACGGACAGTGTTCCTATCATATGGATAAACTCAAGTAGCTTGTCACAATTTAGTGTTATGTTAAAGAGTAAAGAAACTGGAAGACATTGAATATTTCAGCTTTTACAAGAGTAAAGAAACTGGAAGGCATTGAACATTTCAGCTTTTACTGTGTCATCTATTATTTGCTGTCTTTCCCATTTAGTAATGGAGTTATTCTACCCGTTGTTTCCCTCTTATTTATAGAGTATTTATAGACCCATTTTTTGTTGCCTTTTGTGTTCCTTACTAATTGAAACTCAGTTAGTGTCTTTAGCCTTTCTGGTTTTATTCCTACATACTTGTGCATTTTTTTGGCAAGCATATGAGTTCAGATTCAATTATTATTTTCTCCTTGAATCTTACCTTTATTATTATTGTTATTTTGCATTGTAGGTAGATCCGTTTGAAACTTTGTATTTTAAATGTAGCATTTATCCAGAAGATGCTCATCTTATGCATTCTGCATAGAAATTTACTGAGGTGATAAGGAATAGTCATCATTTATTTCTTGAGTCATGCTTGTTTTTCTTTAGTCCTTATCTTTATTCTTGTTTGATATTTCTAGCCCTTATCTATAGTATTCTGGAAGTTGCTTGCATTACTAATATAGTAACTCCAAATATTTCACAGTTATTTTTCATGGCTGTCTTATTTTTATCAGATACAGTGCAAGTGAACAGTGAGACTCCCTGAGAGTAACAAGGGCTAAGGATACATTTCCCTTCCTTTAGTTTGGTCAGTGGAAAATTCTTATTCATTCGAACTTCAGTAATGAACTTCTTTCTGAAACTTTTCTTAGATTCAATGGAAATTATAATCTACCATGGGACATTTTTTTCCCTCAGAGAATGTCTTTGCTGTATTAGTAGTTCATTACCACTGTAATGGTAATTTGAGTATTATAATATATTAATATTTTTTTGAGATTTCCATTACAATGCACCTCAGTAGAATGAAAGACCACTACATTAGTCCTTATCTACTACGCCACTATTGGTTCCCCATCTCCCGGTGGGGTACATGCCTCACAGCTACAGCAAACATAAGAGTGAAAGCAGTCACCGTCAGCTGAAACAGTGTGGTCAATGCTTCTTGCAGGAGCACACTTCATAGTAGGACAGGGAAGTAGGTAAGACTGTTTTATTGGAAATTTCATCATTCCAGTCAAGATGAATTTTCTTTTGGGTGCAGTTTATTACAAAACATTTTTTCAACTAAGATATGCCAACACAGGTTTGAGGCAGTTATTTAAAAGACAAAGACATTATACGTATTAAAAGTTATTAACTATCTTCTTCTTGCTGATTTTTGACTTAGTGTATGTTATGTTTCCAAAATAAATATTGCACATAACCTAGTCAATCTGTTTAATGAAAACTATAAATACATTTTTTCTTGAGGGTTCCTATCAAAGTAAAAAGTTGCAATTCCTAGCTTTTTTAGGGTGCATCCATGTTCACTGTAGCGTTTATTCTATCCAGCAGTATGTCTATGGCAAAAAGTACACTAACGAAATGAACTAGTACTTAATAATCGAAACTATCAAGAAAATGATGTTCCTTTTTCCTCACTGCCAAATAAATTAATTAATTTAAAGAACATACGAATTATCCTAGGCCAATCTAGTTAATAGCATAGCTTCAAATAGTGTGGAAGGGCATATTCTTTTCCTGTGAATGAAATGATTTATGGCTGCTATTTACAGTCTTCCCACATACCACTTTCTGTAATTCAGAATTTAAAACTTCTGATTGTTTTCAGTGTGGAAAAAACTTGCTGCCTTATCAAAGAACCCTCCAAAAAATGTATGGAAGGAAAACCTCACAGACATCACAGAGACCTATAAGGCTAAGATCATAAAGAAGTGGATGAGTCACATTTTTAGGTGACTAAGATTAGACATTTTAAATGCTTCTGTAAGTAAGTGTTTGCTCCTCCTGGAAACCAAAAGGTTAGCTGGTTAGAAATGGAGGCAACCAAACCCAGTCATTTTTAATGTCTTGCCCTTTTTTTCTCTTGTGATTCCTTCTGCGTTTCCATTTTCCTTAGCATCTATTTTTATTTTTTCCCATTAGGAAAAGGTCATCATGATCCGGCTGACAATATTTCATGGAGGAAGTTATATACCAGTTGCAATAATCAATTCTGCTTTTTCTTTATATGTATACTCATCTGCTCTGACATCTGAAAGATAAAATGAAGTTAAGCAGGGCACACATAGGTATCATACAGACACAATTTATAGCACAAACATTAAGATCAGAATAGATGAGTTGTTCTTGAGACCTGTCGTACCTGTTGCACCATCTGATACATCAAAAAAAGTCAATTCATAGCTTCTGCATGTCATGTAATGGTGGTAATTATACATTGAGTTTTACATAGGCTCATATGGATAAGAATTTAATAAACATGAAATCCAACAAGGTGATAAACTGAGAAAGTTTTGTAAGGGTAGATTTCCTCTTTGATCTACAAACACAGAATAAAATGAGAACATCAGGAAGCATAGCTTTCAAGTAAATTGCTTTTCTGATAGCAGGTCTGTAAGCAGACTTAGTAGTGAAGAAAAAAAGATAAATTAAGTGTTAAGGCAAATGCTCTCTTCTTGAATATTTATGTGGCTTAATTTACTATTCTCCTGTCACTACTGGTGTCAGAGAATCAGACAACTCAGAATGCTCTAATGTTTGTCCTATAAAATAGAGGTCATTTTATCTAAAAGCCTGCTGCCCAAGAATGCCAAAGCAATACAGTCAAGATTATTCAGCCATTTAAACCAAAACAGACTTTTTGAAAGTGTTAATTTATATTTTTGCTTGAAATTTCACTTGCAGTGTAAAGGTTCAATAACTCATTGGAGATTATTGTTTTTACCCTTTGGTGAAGCAGCTATAGTGTTGTGTTCTTGAACTTCTCAGAAACGCAACTAAAAGAAGGACTTTCATAGACGCTTACTTTGCTTTTATCTGCTTGTTGCTGAGGCAAGTTCTTGATAAATATACTGCACAAAAATGCCAGGTAGTACAAACAGAAGTTTGTGTTCATTTACCAACCCCAATGTTAAAAGCCTCTCAATACATCACATAATTCACTGTACCTTTTTAAGCAAAATTTGTGTAATGTGTCCACTTCCACTTTATCAGCTGATGTATACAGATAATGTCATGCTCAAGAAGGTTTATGTCAAAATATATCCTAACAACAGGCAACAATAGGCAATAGGCAACAATAAGTGATAGGCAAATGGCCAATTTGTTGCCCATTTTAAGAAAGTTCTAACTGATGTAGACAAGAACTTCTAGATCAATCACTATCTACAGCTTTTGTGGTCGTTTCTGTAGAAATATACTGTTTTTCCCTTTTCAAAACAAAATCAAAGTAGATGCATTCTCTTACATCAGGAAGTAGACATTAACTTTTCACACAGCAAAAAGACCCAAACCATTTATGCACCAAAGTTTTCAGAGATTTCATGGAGAAGAATTTGAGGAGTCTGAAACATATATAATGAAGGCCCAGCTCATCCAAATGGCACTGGGAAGTGAAATAAGGAAAATAAGGATAATGTTCAAGAAACCTTGCATGCTGGTCAGTGAAGGAGGAGGAGCTACCACTTCAAGAATATGGGAGTTTGGGAAGAGCTTGGTCTAGGTTGGAGCTTAATTTTTACTTACCAAAGATTCAAGCAACCAATCTGGAAAATGTGCTTGAAAAATTTCAGATGGAAATGACGATAACCTAAATATTGACACACTTCTCTTCTAAAGACTTCTCTCTGTCTTCTTTGCTATATCTCTTCCAGGAGGGGATCACCTCACTATGTATATGTCATTAAATACTTTGGCAGGACTTTGCTTTATTAGTCCATCAATCTTCATAAATTTTCTGTGTTAGGCCAAACTGCACAATTCTGTCTGAGCCCTGGCAAAGTCATCTTGAGGTTTGGCTACATATCTATTCCGTAGTCTCGTAACAGACTCTCAGTCTCAACTCTTGCTGCAGATAGCCCAGTTCCTACACCTCTCTTCTATGCTGCCATTTTTATTAAAGCTGTCTATGATATTCTCCCAGGTGTGTATGCTCAGTTGCTGTAGGGAAGAGCAACAGATTCCACCTGTCTCTGTGTATAAGTGCCAAAATGAAGAAAATCCACTTCTCTCTGTGATACCCAATCATAGTCTTTTTAATAGATCATACTATAATCATGTGGTACTATAGTGCAAACAGTGTGTCATACTAACCATCATAAAAACTTTCATCAAATTCCCAATGAAAATTTGAACTCCAGCTGAGACATTTTAGAATCTGAAGCAAGTGACTGGTAGGCAAAGGATCTTTGGAATATAGCATGTTTTCCAAAGTTTCATATTTCTAAGACAAATTGAGGAGAAAAGAGTCATTAAGATAGTACATTCTGTTCAGTGAATATCACCAGAGGATAAAGTTCAGGACATTTCCACCAAACTCCAAAGGAAATAAAATTTGCTGGTGTGCTCTTCTACTTGGAAAGAGCTATAGGTAAAATGAAAAATGACACAAGGAAAGGATGATTGGAAATGCCAGTACTTAAACACTGGAGAGAACAGAAGCCATTAATACTGCCATTGTTTTTCCACATTCAGCTAATATTGGATAGTATCTTGCATTGTATTGAGTGAAGCACAGATTTGGCTGTAATTAAGAAAGATTAATGTGTTCTTATCAATAAGACGATTCGAATAATAATAAACCTTGACTGCCAACCTCATTTCCTTTCCATGGATTAGCACTCCTCTAGCATTACTTGGGAAATGAGAATGAGAGTTTCCTTATATGTGTCCTGTAACTATCTTCAAAAGGGATAAGCACAATGTTTATCCTGACCTAAAATTGCCAGACATGTACGTGTTCTTCCTCACTTATTTAGACATACTTTACATTAAAAATGTTAATTCTTGAGTAATCAAAAATCGAATTTCTTGAGTAATCAAAGAGTAAATATGTCTAATCTTTAGAAGATCCAAAACCTACATTAAAACTAACATCATGGTTATTTACCTGTTTGATAAAGAGACCGCATTAATATTTTCAGCCCTTTCCTGTAGCAAAGATGAAAAAAACTTCATGTTACAGCACAGACTAAAGTGCCAAGTGTAACTCCTGCAGTCAGTGACCCATTTTCTTAGGCTGAATTTGGCATAAAACAGCTTTCTGATTTTTAGTGGGCAAGGAAAAAGAGTTTAATCGTTATGATTAAACATTCATGGGAGGGAAGACTTCCAATTCTGGTTTGATCAAAATATCAAGAGACCCCTTAGGATTTTGGTTTACATGAAAATACCTTAGTTTTAGGCTTAGAAATTAATTTAACAACAACAGATTCCTATTTAAGTGTTCAATTCATTGATAATTCTAGACCATAACTAGTTGAGGAAGGAATCTGAATCATTCCATATACAAAGCTTTCAGAAGTGTCATTAGCTTGATTTTTGCCCCTCCCTTTGCAAGTACCTTCTCACATTTTGTTTCCAAACCAACTGGTTTTATTTTCGTTCTTTTTTTTTTCCTCACTAAACTAAATTTTATTTTTGACATGTATTTTTGTTAATATGAGAAAGATAAACAAGGTGACATTGCCAAAATCTAGAACTGTAGGCTCAGATAAAACCAGAAAGAAATCCTGCCCACAAACTCCCAAGAGACACTTTTAATTTCTAAGCATTTGTGAGATGGGTATTAGCTTGCGTCATGGCAGCAGCAATTGTGACCTGTCAGATCCCACTAGGCGTTCCTACTTCTTCTGAGACTCATATCAAGACAGCATTGGGTATGATTTTTGTATCTTGCAACTTTTATAGGCTTTAGGAGAGGAATTGACTGAGAGTTAAATGGTTGACTGTTACAAGGAGGAAATATTTCCTTTTATCTGTATTATGCACTTTCCATGAATATTTTACACCTTACATTAGATCAGAGTTTTTACAATGACCTGTGAGGTAATTCACTTACATTGTGTTCATGAAAGGTGAAAGTTGAAGTAAATGCATGATAAATTGAATATAAAATTTATACACAGAATATTCATTTTAATGATTTTCTGCATTGTTAATTTTAAGATTGTTGACATGGTTTCAGGAGGTACCAAATTATTACTCAGCAAAAGTGAGATCTTTTTGGATATAGGCCATTTGCAGATATAATTTTAACCTAGTTTTTCTAGTAGTTGTGGCTTGTAAAGACTTCACAGCTCTGACAAGAACAGATTGCATTTTTACAAATATTCTTAATAACTTTAATTAAGAATTCTTAATTCTACCGGTTTCATTCCAAGAGATTCATGTTTGTGTATTTCCTGCAAACTTGTTCCTTATAATTATATTTATCTTGTCTAGGAGCAGAATAATTTCATATGACCAATCACAGATGTTCAACATCTCCATTCCGGAGTTAGAAATATAAAATATTCATGTAAAAATTGACACAGTGTATTGAGAGGTTTTTTTTTTCTTTTTGTTTTGTTTTGTTTTGTTTTTAATCATAGACTATGATTTCATTAGGACAGATGTTAAATAAGTTAGAAGAAATTGTATCATTTTATTGTTGTCCTTCAGCAAGAACCAGAGGGATGACTTTGTCCAGTAAATATTTGCACTTTAGCTTCACTGAGTGTAAACTTAATGAGCAGGTAATTTTAAGGGTTTTAAGGGAAAATGGCAAGGAACTAAGTTCACAGACAACAGTTTAGTGCTTAATTCTGTGAAGCAGTGAGTAGTCTGGCCCAGTCAAGTAAATCCCAAAGAATGTTTAAGTTTAAGTACATGCTTAAGTGCTTTGCTGGGGAAGAGAAGGAATGCTCAGTAGTTTGTAGGACTGAGGCTCTAATGGGTAATTCCAAATAAATTAATTCATCAGTGAAAGCTAGTCAGATTAGTTTTTGGATCCTAAGTGTTTATTTTCTACTGCTCCATTTCCCTGCTCTCTCTCAGAGGAGAGCTGAGGAGATTTACTTGAGCTTCTCTTTAAAATACCAAGTTGTGGCTGAGCAACTGGGCAATGCATTTCCTCAAAGCTTGCAATCATTATCTCCGTAGAGAACAGAAGCATTTGTCTGGAGCATTTGCAACTCAATTTCCACCAGCCCATGTTTCATTACCAAGAATTTTTCAAGTCTTTTGGATTCAGATAAGGATACCTCTGTTTACCTGAGAGTGGATTTAGGTTTGAATTATTTTCCTTTATTTCAAGTTTTTTGTTTTGAGATCCTAAAAGCTAGGGAGTACTTCTGAAGAGTTTTATAAAAAATGTGTCAGAGGTGAATGATTATTGGATTGATCTCATAATTTGTAGTCTAATATTATGTAATTACTTAGTCTGCTAGTTCATCATAATGGAAAGCTCTCTGTAATATGCAAAAAAAAAAATCATTTTTTAAACTTTTCATGTAACAGTAAAGAGACTGGGATATAACTTCTTTTCAGCAAGAAATCCAGAGTCCAGCCTCACAACAACGCACTTTTCATTGACATATGTCCACATAAGCATAGAGGAACCATTTGAGAATACCTGAAATAAGCTGCCATCTGTCCGTGAAGCAAGAAAAACCTTCTTTGTTTAATTTTGATTTAAAAATGGGCTCAATCACCTTGTGTCCACATGAGCTCTGTGGATGAAATAGGAAAAGATGACAAAAATAACATATATTGTGAAGAGTTATTGTTAAAATGTAAATCTCCATGTATCTGGAGATGCCTCTGTAGTACTCAATACCCTACTACTTATTTTGAGTTTTGCATAGATCCAGTTCTTTATAGGTATCATGCTTTCATGAGCATAAGGATGAGAAATAACCTTTATGAAGCTGGATAAACTAAACTATTAAAGCAGAATAATGTGGGGAGATTGGCTTCTCAAGCTGTCTCAGTGTCAGCAAGCTCTTAGTGTGAAATGTATTTGGCCTAAAACCAACTTGTTATAGAAAACTTCCTGGCTAATTCAGTTGCTACAAAACTAGTTAATTTTTGCCGGAACACAATTATTTACAAAGAAAAGCACAGTCTATTAAACATCTCCAGATAGCTGTAGCTAAGTACAGCCATTTTGCATTTGGAAATGAAGGTGGAGCAAATTGCACAACAGATTACAACTGTGTTTTCTTAAATGGTTTTCAGCAAAGACAGTGTTCTCATGATAAGATTCCTGTTCTGAAACTTTGTGTTGTCCTGTTCAATTTCATGTCGCATCAGCCATGCACTATTATGTTACAGAAGGCAATGTTACACAACTTGACAGGTGTAGCCAGATGTTTTATGTCACATAATGATACATCAGCCCAGGAAATCTGAGAAGAGTCTGTTTTGAAAAAACAAGTGACTGGCAAAATCTGTTTACATTTTAAGGAAAAGGGATTTTATGTTCTCTTTTGTCAAGAAAAAAAGAAAAGCATATGTAGTCAAATTCAGCTTGTAAACTTCACTATCCCTGAAAACAAAAACTAAAGCAAGAAGAAATACCTACTGCAATTGCGTTGCTTTATCACTCATCACTTACAGCAAAACTGAATATTTGTTTTTAAAAATATCTATTGCCCAAGGTCATTCATAGGCCTTTTCTTCTCCTCTC
>VXAL01006916.1:81059-110617 GCA_013399475.1 Chauna torquata | reverse complement strand
CTCCTCTCTTTTTTCTCTTCCTCTCACAGCAGCTTGCACATTGGCTACATCATTACAGAACATGAAAAATATTTAGTGGCTTTACTAGAAAGAGAATGCAGAGGTGTGTCCTTCTCTTTACGCAGGTCTCTATCTTTAGAGAAATATTCAGTATTATGCTAGAATCCTCTAAAACGAGGGCAGTGAGAGGTGTGCCAGGCTACATTTTTCTTGCTCAAATTAGCAGTCAAGTGTGTATTGGAATATCAATAAATAAGGAGATGCTGTTTTTCAGAAGTTGAAGATGTTCTCAATAAGGCTAACAGCAATATATTGTCACCCTGCAAAAATCTCCTCCAAAAGCTGGGATCTGCCTTCTCCCTTGCTCCTAGATGTCTTCCTCAAGGTGCCACAGCTCTTGAGCTCAGACAGTCATTGTTGTGCACCACTGCAAATCTCTGACCCTGTGATTTTGATTGTTGACCCTTGCTCCACTGGTTATTAAACATCCCTGTAAAATGAATATATGAGAGGCTGATTTAAAAAAAAAAAAAAATGAAAGAGGTCCTCGGTATTTTATTTGAGGGCTCTGATTTTCGGAGGGCACTGAATACTTCTGAATATATATGTATACAGAACATTTCCTGTTCGTATCATTCTGAGCACAGCAGGCAAAGCACCAAAACTCACAGTCACATCAGCAAATTTCCATGGGTATTTTTATTATTGCTAATGATAATTTTGTATTTGACTCTTTATAGCCCAGCTGAAATTCTTCTTCCTTTTCCTGTCTCCTAAGCAACACAAACAAATGGGTTTGATTTCCTCCTTTTTTTATTTTTTTATTTTTTTATTCCCCCCAGTTGTGACGATCTAAATTAGATGTGTGTTAGGCTGCTTGGAATCAAACCTATCTGAGCATCATCTAGTCAGAGACTGTAACAGCAATTTGAAAAAGCAGCTAAAATTGCAGTTTAAATTCCCCTGAATTTTAACCCTTAGCATCCCCGTTCTCAAAATCTGCTTTGCAAATTTGAAATAAATTTCCTTATCCAATGTAAATTGCTATCTTAACCACTTGGTCCTAAAATTGAAATACAGTAACTTATGCACATGTCCCTTGAAAGTCAGTTTTTATTTTACTGAGGAAGTATTCTCTCTGTCATGTTAAATTCCACATAATTGATGAGCACCACCATCTTTCACTGGAAGATCTCTATAAAGACATACAATCATTCATTCTCTTTGCTGGAGGAAAGGTGTAACCCAAAGATACCATGAAAGCTGATAATCCACTCATGTTTACACTTCAGATATTTCCTGCAGAGCACTCTGGAACAAGGGACGCAAACGATGATGTGACAAATGCTGTGCTTTCATATATATTCCCTGGATGCATTTGGATCACCATATCAGAGAATTTTACTCCTGCTATTCATTTCAGTAATTAGATTTAAAGAGAGTGGTACCACATGCATGTTTATGGCAATCACTATTAACCCAAAAGGTGATCTTTTTCCTTCCCTCAACCTCTCAGTTCCCACTTCAATTTACTGCGTACTGCCACAGCATCTGCCAATAAATGAACCAAAATATCCAAATCTGCCACCTAACAGAAGCAAAATCCCTTGCATTTTCCTGACTGCAAAGACAAAAAGAAATCATAGTTGACAAAATTTGAAGAAAAAAAGGAAGTAGAGAAAGCAATGAAATAAAGTTGAAATGAAAGAGGAAAGTGCACAAATTTTTCATGGGGAATTTTGAAATGAAAGGTAATCTTTTAAAAAATGAAAAAAGAGAAAGATATTAACCTAGAAAATTTAATGAAATAGACTTCTGAAGAAAGAAATGTACAGATGTAAAAGATTGTGGAATATAAAATAAAGGTACAGATATTCATTTATATATTTAGGTGCCTTGCATCTTTATTTTCATTAGTGACTGAAAAGCTGTTAATGGCTATATATAGCATAGCCTTGGGACTGAATCTGCAGAAACTCAGCTTAAATGTGAAAACTCTTTTCACATTTGCAAGACATAAATCTTATACAAATTAAGTATATTTAGATCTTCTCCAAACTGATTTCTTAGTATTTCATCATGAATGACAATGTATATTTTTCCTCCCTCTCTCCTGCGCTCTTATATCTAAATATATTGACAATGTTACTCATAACTTCAGCTCTCCTTCACGAAAACTTCACATTCACTTAATAAAAAAAAATGTCAAGGAGGTTTCAAATATCATGTAATATTATTGATTTGTACTAAGAGTTTCCACATTTATTATGTATTTTATATGGGTATCTAGCACATTTTAATTTCATTAATTATAGTAATAGACATTGTACATAGTATAATGATATTTTTGTTTAAATATATAACTATTTGTATATTAAAATACATTGTGTAGTATGTTGGTACCACAAAATAAGCAAACCCTTTATAAGGATTTAATGTTTACATTTGCACATATCCTTAGAATACAATTCCTATTTTCAGTTCCACTTCCACACATGACACAAGGAAGGGAAATGCAAGAATCCCATCAAAATATTTCTCCTTCTGGGCTAAGGTATGCCTAAGTGTAGGAAGTGGTTTGTTCTTTTCATCAGCTTGGATTGTATTTACCCTCCTGATCAGCTAACAGTTGACCAATTGATCATTCTTTTTAAGTGAACAATTGATCTTTGTGAACTAGGATGAGGCATTGTGCTAATTTCATGTACACCACAGAACAGGCATCAGTACTGGCTGTCACTCAGTACTGACTTGTGCTGTATTCAAACCACTTAGCTAAAAACAAAAAGTTGCATATCTTTCTAACAACCCCTTGGCTCATCCATTTGCTCATAAACAATGTGTTAAAACCTCCAGTAAAGTCTTTATTTTTGCTGTCAACAGATCAGGTAGTATAACTACCTCCGTAGTCAGTTGTTGTTTTCATTAGTTGAGATTCTTGACATTTTAAGTTCTACAGATGAAATTTCAGTCTATTATTTTTATTAGGCCCTGGAAGCCATGAGCCTGTTTAAAAATGTTCAATCTCTCTCTCTGTCTCTTTCTTTCTTTCTTTTTTTTTTTTTGGCTAGATTTAAATGAACTGAACAGGAAAATGACCAGCTGCTTAGATTACCACTCCAATCCTCTCATGAATTTTTAAAGGTAGGGATTTTCCGGGAACGAACATCAAATAAAGGATCAAATGCCTTCTATTACAGAATACAAATGTGTTATTCAAAATCCCTAGAAATTACAGTCTTTGAGAACCATCTGGACCGACACGTTATGCAGAAGAGGAAAAACACAAAGGAAGTACTGATTAATTTTAATGTAGAGTGAAAAGACCTGTAATTAAATGCAGTTTTATTAAGTTAGTGTTGTTTCTAGCTAAAACCTTCAAGACTAGCATCACGGCCTAGACTTCTCAAAAGTAGATAATTTTTCCTCATTTTGAAAATTTATTGGATATTTTGATAACAAGTAAGCTTGTAGATATGGCATTGATTTATTTCATGGACATCCCTTCTGAGCAATGCACTGTATTAGTTTGGTAATTTTTTCACTGAAAGATCTTCCCGTTAATGACTTGCAGTTTTTTATCTTTATATACATGTATGTATAACCTGTTTATGGCAGTTTAAAAAATGTTGCCTTTTGTCATAAAAAAGAGTGAGATTTTTTATTGGCATTCATTTAATACACTTTCACCTCTAAATTAAGAGAATTAAATTAAGATAAAAAATAAATTTTTATCCAAGTTGCTAGTAAGTGAAAAACTGCTTGTTTATCTGAAATGAATTGACAACATAAAGATCTTCATTTTCAGCCATGCTCAGTGATTCTTTTTGCTGCAAAATAAGAATGGTGAAAAGGGACAAGTTTTCTTAAAATGTTATTCACCGCTCTTCTTACTGCCTTTCAAAGGTCAGAATTTGTTCACACACTTCTTTCTCTCTCTCCTTATAAGATCATTTGGACAAAAGATTTATATGAGAGATGACTTTAGCTAAAAGAATACAGGATTCAATCTGAATAAAGAGATAGAATGTGACCATATTACTAAATAGTGAATAGACTCAGTACTGCTATGGAACTAATTTTCTCCCAGAATTACTTGCCAGTCAGTAAGAGGGCTACACTTGCTTTCAATTTTTTTTTATTTTTTTATTTTTGCATATAGAAACACACTAATTAAAAGTCTTTTTCCGATGCTTACTCCAATATTCAGAAAGAAAATGGCATATGTGCAGATTTCCCATTTCATATATAATGGAAAACAGAAGAAAATTTGCAAGAAAAAAAAAAGTAACTTGGAAAAATGAGAAAATCTAAAAATATCAATCATAAGAGTGAGTATTCTTACCAGAATTTCCTATGATAAAGCCATAGGAAAGAAAAAAAATTAATGATTCTTTGCATACATAGGGAAGCTACTTAGTTTAGAGTTAGTCTGTTAGGAAATAAAGAGCAGTCAATATCACTGATAGAATGTCAAAAAAGAATGAAAACCTGTCAGTAAGCAGGGATATTATAGAAAGACGTGAACAAAGAGGATCATAAGCAGTTAATATTCTCCTTCCACTTACCACCACACAGGTTGCATTACATATTAATCCCAAAAGGTGTTGTTCTGTTTTTAATGATCTATAATGTTGAACACTCTACATACTCTTCAGGCGAACTGCCTTTGTACTTCATTATCCATTACCACAAGATTTTATTTTAATATCTACCCTAAAATGTTGTTGCTGTAATTGAAGCCCATTACTCATGGTCTTATCCACCCATGCATGGAGAATGGATTTTTTTTCTTTATCACTGTACCAATCTTTCAAAATCTTGTTAGGCACATTGTCCTCTGAGAGTTATTAAATACATGAAAACTACCTCCAGTTCAGGAAGTCCGTGAGATGAAAATAGTTTAAGGTTGAGAAGGTTTTGGATGTATCATCTTTTATTCTCTAGTACTTACTTTCTTTGAGCTTCTGTTTCTGGCCATTACTAGAAACATGATAATAGACAAGGTGGATCTTTGTGCTGATTTATTCTTTTCCATTCTGATTTTATGTAACCTTGAATATGTTATTGTGTCCCCTCTCAGCCTTGTTTTATCTAGGTTTAATAGCTTCAATTTTTTCAGTAGGCCATGTCTTGTAGAGCTCGATCATTCTCTTTGCTCTCTCATAGGAGTACTGACTAGTTGATATCAGAGAAACACAGATCTCAGAAGAGAACTCTATACTGAGTTCAGCTGAGCTGAGTAGAGTGGAAGGATTTCTCCTTCCTGTTATTTGGTAAACTATACTTGTATTAAATCATTCCACTACACAGTTTACCTTATCTGCAATGGTGTATTACTGTCTTGTGTTCAGTTTGTAATTCACAAAAGCCCAGATCCTTTTCTCAAGAGGTGCAGTTGATTATCTTGCATTTACAGTCACAGAAATTAATTCTAATCTTTCCAGATTGTCTCTCAAAGTTGCCCAGGCTCTTTTAATTCTAATTCTGTCCCCAGTATAGCCACTTTCAGCTTGGTGTCATTTGCAAATGTAATAAGGCCATTTTGTATTCCATTACCAAGATTGCTAATAAAAATAACAAAGGGTATCGTAATATTCAGAATGCTACTTGACACATCTTTCTGTATAAGCAATGAATTGTTCAAAACTATTTTCTGGTTTGAGCTGCAAAGAAGAGAAGTTTCGTCAAGAATCTTTTTCCCCAGCTTGCTTCTGGTGATGCTTTGTGAGACATGAGTTAATAGATTAAAGTCACAGAATTTGTATCAATTCTCCCCTATACATAGCACCTGTTCTTCTATCATGCAGGTTTGTTTGACTCAATTTGTTCTTGACTTCTGTTCATCTCCTTTCTGTAATCCATGCACGTGCAAATGATTCCTTTGATTTTATTTTATGGACTTTTTCAGAAGTGAAGTTGACTAGTCTCAGTTCCTTTTTTCCTCCCTCATCAACACCAGGGCAGTGACATTCTCCAGTGCTCCAGTATCTCATTTTTCTCAAAAAATATTTTGATTCTGAAGCTTTCCCCTTCCCCCCCCCCCCCCCCCCCCCCCGCCCCCTGGAAGAAGCTACATAAACTAGGTCCCTCCATATCTCTGAAGGGATTTAAGAATTAAATGTCTATGCTACTTAGAAAAGCAAGTTAATTCTTTAAACGCACATAGCATGAGAAGTTCTGGAAGGTAACATTCTACCTCACTCTCAAAATGATTCATGTTACCAAGCTGTGAGCGTTATGACAGCCTTCAAAAATTGTTTGAAACAAATAATCCTGAAACTGTAAAATATATGGATGAATATAGATTTCATTCACTTTAAAACTTCAAAGCATGATTATTCAGCTCAGTTGCCTGCCTAACACAGGTAATACCGCTCCTCTAAGCCTTATTATTTAAAATATCAGAGTAAAACATAAGCTTCATTTAAAGACTTTGTATTTCTTTGTAAACTTTATTTGAAATACTGGAACATGGTAAGATATGATGTGACTCAACCCAGATGGATTCTGGAAAGGAAAAAATGTTGTTTCAATCTATTAGAAAGATGTTGTCAAGCTGGTCGGCAAAATAGTAGGTAAACAGAAACTGATAATTTATTTTTATTCAGAAATTCTGCAATCATATTCCACATAAAAAGCTATGTGGAAATTCAGATATTTTGGGGTAAGAGGCAAACTACTGTTGTGGATTGGATACTGACAAAATAAACAGTGTTTTCTAAACAGGGAAATATAAAATATGGAGTTTGCTAAATGGTGCCATTTAGGACTGTTTTTAGTCTTCATTACTGACATGGAAACAGGATAAATAGGGAAAATGAATGAAGCAAGTGAAACTAAATGCTGGTTGCTTTTACAGACACTAATATTCTGTTTTGTTGTTGTTTTGTTTTGTTTTGTTTTTAAGTTCAATCAATACACTAGCCATTTTTGTACTTCATTTTCCAAACAAGATCATAAAAGCTACACATCTAAATAATTATGTTTCCTATCAGGTCCAATTCTATTGTTCCTTCTCATAAACAAGTATTTATACACACATTGAGAGTGTAAATTGGTTCAGAAAAACTGAAGCTACTTAATGAGTCACTGTAGCGTTGACTCCTGAGGCATCTACTGTGAGTTTGTCTTGCTGTCTGTTTTGCACCAGGACCCTAGATTCCTAATTGCATACATGTTATGTATGTACACAGTATACATGTACACATTAATTCTCTCTCAGACCTCCATCATGGTGCAAATTTTCTTTTAGAAGAGGTTCAGGCATTTTGGTAGAAGAGGAATATGTTAGATGGTGAATGCCAGTGGGTTGCAGATAACTGTGCGTGTCCGCACTAAGCCTTTGAACTCTCAAAGGACAAACCTGCTACAGTGACCTGCAGCCGGTACAGGCTGGTTGTAAACTGGTTTAGCAGCCTGACCGAACAGAGGCCACACACGTGGGACTAGTGTAGAGATACACACTGTATATTATTCAGAAGAACCAACTTAGAAGTGTGTCCAACTTGGACAATTGAGACTGGGGAAGCCTAATCCAGAGGGAGATATGCTTTGAAATCGCCCCAGCAATTGTCTAGGGACACAGCTATAACTGTAAATAGCCGGACCGCATGAAACCAGTTGGACTTTCAGTCCAAATCTCCCAGACCAGCAGCAATCTCTTCAATGGGAAAGGAAGGCAAGACCGAATTATGTTGGGGGGGATCAGAGTGCATGAAATAAATAGGATAGAAGCTCTAATCTTGTTGGTTCTTAAATAAATCCCAGTGTTCAAGTCAGCTATGGATTGCCACTTAATCTGTCTCTCCTGTGATAGGCATGACTGAGAGGATAGCTCACACTCTCTACAAGTGTTACAGACACAAACCGTGAGGACCTTAAAATTAATCTTTGCACTTCCTGCTGCTGTTTTATGCAAGGCCAGTCCTTGTACTCTCTAATAAGAGAGTCTGAACGATACTCTGACTTGTGCTGGCCCTAGCTTTTCACAGGAATCTGAAAACATGCTTGAGGATAGGCACAGAATAATGACATTTTGGTAGGCCTTTTTTTTTTTTTTAATTTTTTTTTTTTTATCCAATTCACTCTCTTTTTGCCAAAGTAGCAGCTGGACTTGGTAAGAGGACTGTTGAAAGAATCATTTTATTACCTCTGTAAAATTAAGGCTCATCCTTAAATCTAGTTAACTGTGGCTGGTTAAACCAGCTTTGGGAACAGATTATACTTCCTATAGACTGTACTATACTGTAGAGCTAAGCTAAATGCAGACATCCTAAAGAGCTCTGTAGACCCTCTTTATCCTGCAAACTGTGTGGCAAGTTTTGTCCTTAGCCAAGCATGTGACACTTCAAGTGACATTTGCAACCTTTGCAGGATTATAGAGATGTGACTGAGAGCAAAATCTGACCTTATATATATATTTTTTTAAATATTAATTCTACCCATCCTCAATCTTTTCAACATGGAAAACTGTTTCACACTAATGTGGAAACTGGAGTGCCTTTGTATAGAATCAGTAGAAAGACTTTCCTTGGTTTCACTGGGAGCTTTCACTCTGCAGAAAGATCCACAGCTAAGGATGTGGGATATATATGTCCAACTCCTTCTTGTAGACATTTTGAATTTTAGCAGTAAAATTTACTGGAATTTACTGCTGTCTTGGATATTGCATTTTCTATGTATTGCAAGATACTTTTAGTTCATATTGTTGAGTATCAGATAAGTAGAACATGCATCTTCTCTAGATCTGTGCTTTCCTTTATCCAATATTCTTAAACAGAACTATTAATAAATGTCACTTAAAGGCTTTATTTATCTGAAGACTTTAGTGTGGGCTGTTACAAGAGGGAAACAATACTATTTTGTTCTCAGTGCTCCTTATTGTTTTTTCCTAATGTATCTGTAGTAGCCAATGACAGGAATTGGCAGAATTAAAGTTTCTGGCTGCCTTGGCTCTTAATCATGTATGATGTCTCATATTGATCCAGAGGGCCATGTTTCTGCTATCAGTCCTGGCACGGATATCTCATCAGGCATAGCGAAAGCAGCGTATTACCCATGGTGGTGAAAAGTAATACTGTATTAATAGCCTTCAGCTTTCACCTGAACTGTGGTAAAAGTTAAGGGGTAAAGAGAATTTCCACTTCAGGTACAAACACCTGTAGGTGGGTAACTGTTTTTAAATGTTCTAACACCTGCACATATTGAGGTATGTTGCTCCAGGGACAGTCTGCAAGCTGTGCACCTGCCTGAAGCATGTTTACGGTGTGTTAACTTTCTGCTTTTTTTTTTTTGATTCATGTTTTACCTCAATATCACAGGTGATCATCCTCCTGAGGCTATCACACATGGGTTGTATTTTTATTTTATTTTATTTTATTTTATTTTATTTTATTTTGGTCACTTTGAAACATGTTATACTCCTGATCTATGTCCTCCCTAACTATAGAAAATTATTCTGCCTTTTGGCATTACACAGGAAGCAACAAGCTTTGATAAGCTGTTACAGCAAGATACCTACTGGGGTTATTGATTTTGCATACTCTTTTATTCGACCTACTTAAAACAACTTTTAGCACCTGACTAGGTTGTGATCTTCCTTCCTCCATTCCTCACATGGGAAATTTTAATTTTAAAATTATAAAAGAGAAAGTGTATGTTTCAAACAATGGCAAACCTGGGAAAAAAAAAAAAAAGTGTGATAGGTGCCTAGTTTCTGGAATATTTTCCCAGCTCTCATACTGAGAGTTAAAGTGGATTTCTAATTTTTATTCCACTCATTACTAAACAGGAACACTGAGGTCACAGCAAATAAAGCAGTATGAGTTAATGAGAACAGCTTTAGCAAAAAGAGGAGGTGTTTCTCAAAGTACATCAAGTGCTTCACATATATTAAGAAACCCCAGCTGAATCGATTTAATAATGTTGGGATTTACACAATTATTACAGAACCTTCATTATTCACCCAGTCTGCACATACCACAGCACAAATGAACATCTCAGTCTGGTGGTATTAGCATTGCCATTTTCTAACCCATTCCCAGGCCATCTGCTACATGCTGATCATTCACTGCTTTAACATTTAACAGTTACCCAACTGCAACTTAGCAGATTTGTGTACTTTTGAAAACAGCTGGTTTAATAACTGCTTCAGAGCTTTTGGATAAAGAAATTATTTTGTAGTACTTTACAATAGACTTTAAAAAAAAAATCACTGCCTCTGAGAAAAGAGCATGACAGTTGCTTCCACAAATTTATGAATTTGCAACTTTTCATTTTATTTCTTGTCACATAAGGAAAAATGCTTTGATTATTTATAGAACAATAATTCAAGAAATCTCTTTTACCATTCCTGATTTACTTTTTGTTCTCTCTCAAAAACAGAACATATACCCTGAAGTAATGAAGAGCTTAATGTGTCAATCTGTCTGAAAGACTCCAGGTTGGAGCTTGTCATATAAAACAACAGACATGTAGCTTAAAATCTGAAATCGTAACATAATAGTAACTAGTAAGTTAAATTAATAGTGAGCTTTGCACATGGTTGAGCTGTAACCCTGACCAACTGAACTTGATGAGAATGCGAAAATAGTGTTCATTCTTCCACTGCTCCTGATGTCACATTTTATTACAAATATTAGCTATGACTAACTGGAACTTATTCTTTTTTCTTTGCATTCTGTATATTGTAAATTCTTATAATTTCAAAAGATAGTCATAATCACAAGGATAAGAAAAGCCTTTATCATTTATCTGAAGCAATTTATATATTATTTTTTTAATATCTATATATACGTATTTGTGTATCTAAGTGCTTTTTAATAATCATTTGACTTGCTTATTCTAAATGCTCTTCAAATACTCATTGAACCTTGCTTTTTAAACATTCAGATAGTTGTTGCTGGATGCTGACTTTGATTTTTATATTAAAAAACAATGCAAACAACTGAGAAGGCAAGAACTTTGTATTAATGTGCCACAAAAGTGACAATGCATGTTTATTTTTGTGTGTGTGTGTGTGTTTTTTTTTCTAAAGCACCTCTTCTCAGCCATCAGTCAAACTGACAGCATGCCTTAGATTAAGTTTGGATTCTCCAGCACAAATTAATTAATCCGTCCAGTACTTCCTATCTCACCGTTTCAATCAACCAACAAATAAAGCCAATCAAGATTTCAATTCTTTGCTGATTAGCCAATAAACCATGACAGCAGACTTGTGACAGTGCTTCTGGGATTCTCACAGAAGCTTATTTATAGCAAGTAGCAAGTGTCATGATCAGTCTTCACAGAAACAAATGGGTGTACATTTTATTATTTTTTAAAACTAGTTTCACAGTAACAACAAATGCAAAACTAGAACAGCATAAAAACAAATTTGAGAAACACATTATCTGAAAGAGAACAAAACATAAAATTAAACATCTCTGAAATCACAGAAAGTGGAAGTGCTTTGGTAGCATGTGATAATAGCTTTCAGCTCCTGTCACTGCAATCTGAACATCAAGGAGTGTAAAACCAAGATTTGCAATGATCTGCCCACAGCTAGACAGCAGATAGGTTACACTGTGGAAATGCCCTAATGTATGAAAAACCAGATACATGCAGTCACTCCAAGGACTTTCCCTGCTGCCCTGGAAATGTTATGTATTCTAGCTGCACAAGGAAGAGTGAGAGCAGGAAGATCATCAGCAACCTTTGAGAGGTTAGGAAGGAATACTGTGCCCTTGGCACAGGGCTCAATTATTAGTTCATGCTGGTCTGGTTTGGACCCTTACAACTAGCTCTTTCCAAGACGAAGCCAAAACACTGTTGTGGGGACAGTTCATTCCAGATTCTCCCACCAAAAGGCAGGAGTGGGACTTTACAGGGTTTACCCCTTTTCCTCAAGCCTGCTGTTTTGCCAGCACCATCCCAGCAGACTTTTCACGGCTTACACTGGTATACAGTTTAGCGCAATTTCCCTGGCCATAATATGTATACTTCTACCTCACAGAAGCAAAGTCAGCATTCTGGGCCATTCTGGTAACATACAACGTGACCATCATGTTATCTTAAGCACTTTAAATTGACAAAAAAAAAAAAAAAAAAAAAAAAAGTGATGTCTTCTGTCTCAAGGCCAAAGGAGACAGAACCAAGAAAAAAGTAGTCCAAATAAGGTCAGTCTGTTTTAGAGGGAACTTGTATGGATAAAGTTAATCTCTTGACCTTGGGGCTGAGGCTTGTGTCTTGGCCCTCTTTTACTTAGGTGGTCAAGGATACCCTTCACCTATACACTCTTAACAGGGTGTAAAAACACAATAAAGTCTATACAACTTTCCATTTGAACCTAATACTATCATCTCGTCTATATTCCAGTATGAATATCTGGTGAAAAACTCAGTAGCACAGCTTTCTGCCTTTTCTCACTTGAGTCTGATTTGTCTTGCCTACCGAGGGCTTCTCTACTGTGGACCTTTTTTGTTATTAGATATCTTATTAGATTAGAAGTGCAAACTGTTGGATTACTGCACGTGAATCCAGCCTAGATCTGTGTCTGTCATCAGCAAGGACATTATGTCAGTGTGGAGCATAAGATCTTCACAGTTGGTGTAAAGCAGAATAAAATTTTGCTACTGGAAACCAAAAGATGTTTTTCAGAATCTCATGTAAAGGTCTCATTCAGGTTCCATTACATTCAGTACCGAAGCTTAAAGGCAGCAAGATCAGGCATTAATACAATAATACAATTAACACAATTAATATTATCATGATTTTGGTTGGGACAGAGTTAATTTTCTTCGTAGAGGCTCACACAATGCTGTGTTTTGGATTTTTGATGAAAATAGTGGTGATGTTTTTGGTTGTTGCAGAGCAGTGCTCACACAGAGCCAAGGACTTTTTTGCTTCTTGTGCTGCCCTGCCAGCGAGGAGGCTGGGGGTGCACAAGGAGCTGGGAGGGGACACAGCCAGGGCAGGTGATCCAGACTGACCAAAGGGATATTCCGTACCATGTGGCGTCATGCTCAGCCATAAAAGCTGGGGTAAAGAAGGAGGAAGGGGGGGACATTGGGAGTGATGGCATTTGTCTTCCCAAGGAACTGCTGCGCGTGATAAGCCCTGGTTTCCTGGCAGTGGCTGAACACCTGCCTGCCCATGGGAAGTGGTGAATGAATTCCTTGTTTTGCTTTGCTTGCGTGCGTGGCTTTTGCTTTACCTGGCAAACTGTCCTTGTCTCAACCCACGAGTTCTCACACTTTTACCTTTCTGATTCTCTCCCCATCCCACCTGGGGAGAGTGAGCGAGCAGCTGTGTGGCACTGAGCTGCCTGCTGGGGCAAAACCATAACAATACCTAACAATGAGTCTAATTATCTTTTAATATAAGTCCTCCTAGTGTCTACAGATGTAATTTAAAGAGTTATTTAAAGAGATATCTGAGTAACACCAAAAAAAACCTTACCAAGTAAGTGTGCAGTGACAAAAACACTATGGCTAATAGAGATATAAACCATTCTATTTTTTGAAGAATTAAGGAGGAATTAAGAATTAAGGAAATCAGGTTACATTCAGTGTGCTATCACCATGAGCATAAAATTACATAGTAATTCGACTCCTAAGTAAAATTTTAATAATTTAAATGACTTAAAAACAACAGCAAAACAGCAAAATTTGAATGAGTAATATTGGATTTCAAATTATTTTCATTTCCATTATTACAGTTCTGAAAATAATATGCAAAGCATTATTAAAATGCCTCTTTCATTTCAACAATTTTGTGATAAAATTAATATAATAAGATACATTATAATTTTCTAGATGTTGAAAAGTAGATTGATGATGAAGCATAAAATATTTAAGGTAACTCTAGGTAAGAAATTACACAGAAAATATATTACAAGTTAAGCTCAGTTGATTTTAGAATGATTTATTTAATTTAAAATTTTCACCCACAACCTAATAATGGTTGTAAATGTCAGCAAATGTAATGTTTACATAAATGCAGATGAATAGGAAGCTATGTGTTCCTGACATATGAATATTTTTATTTTATTCTGTTCTTTCTTTTTCTGATCAGTATGGTCCTGAGACACCTGTTATTGTGTTGTCTGACTCTCTTCTAAGTATTCACTGAGGAATATGTGTGGTATGTAGAATACTCCTCATTCTTCATCTAGAAGAAGAAAGTTATACCAGTTGAAATTATTTTCTGGAGTTTTATGTGTTTGTCTAGTTTTTGTTCTGCTATGTTTCAATGGAAGCAGTAAATATTGTGTTGTAAATAGGGTAGAGAAGGCAAAGGCACTAACACTCTTCAAGTCTGCTATTTCTGCAAGAGGCTTTTCCAAAGAGAATAATGGTTCATGGCCAAGTAGGTTTATGCTGCAAGGAGCTCTAGTGCATTCAAGAGTCTAGCTGTATATCTTATCTTCATCCTAGAACATGTAGTCTCTTTGGGAATTGTAGGATCAAAAAGATTGTGTTGAAAAGACAGCTCACTGAAATTTATAAAAAGCTGATGAGGCAGATGAAAGCAAGTTCTGGATTTCATCAAAAAGCTACAAGTAACGGAAACGCTTGGAGAATCCTATACCATTTGGAGCTTTGCTGGCCTTTTTGCACAATTAGATAATATTGTTTTAGATCATGACATTTTAGGGCAGGTTTCAACTGCTAACATTGGGTAGATTTTACTGGAGAAAAAGAAATAACATTTATAAACTCATAGGTGCCAGAAATCCAAGACTATATATGAATTACACACTGAATTGTGAGCATGCACTTTCATCCCAAGAAGACTACTCTTCAGACTATCTTTCATTTGCCATCATTGCTGTGGTTTGTTTGTAATTCAGTTCATCCCCATAGTCTGTATTCCTGAACTGATGGGAAATAATCATTAGCTGTCTTATGAAAACATAAAACTCAGAATAATCTGCTTATTCATTTCAGTCACCATTTCACTTCTGTGTCCTCTTTGACTCAAAAATATATTCACAGTGTTCAGTTGTCCCACACAGGAGAAAAATTTTAACATAGACTGAGATATTCTTTAATTATGAATCATATACAAAGTATTAAAGCACAGACATCAACTGGTGGACATAATTTCATTTATTGTAGGTCTTTCCAGATGCTAGTCAGCCCTAAAACACTTTATCCAATCTTTTCTCAGAACAACTGGTTTTCTCTCTCAGCCTAATGCTTTTTGTCTTTTCTTTCAAATTCTCTATTCTTGTTGCGTTTCTTTGTCCTGAATTCAGGAAGATCTTCTGAAATTATTTTTAAGTCAGGCTAATGCTAATATTTCTAGTGGCTATGCATGAGTTTCTGTTTATATCCTCAGACTCCCAGTGTATAAGCAGTATATGAATTAAGTATTGTTAAGAATAGTGGGGCCAAAACTGCATGTAAAAATAAGTTGTTTGACTGCCTGGTTATCCAGTAACAGCATAGCACTTGGAGGCCTACTGAAAGTACAGATTGAATTTATCGATTATACACTGATATGTCAGTGAATGGCCAGACTGCAAAACCCAGGTGAAATACTCAGTGGTTGTATTTCTGAAGTTAAGAATTCATCAGTTTGCATTGTGAGATAATTACATCATCATTAATATTTTAAATACAAAATCTTCCCTTAGATATCAGAGACAGGGAGTGAAAGATGAAAGAAAGTATCCTGGTTTCAGCTGGGATAGAGTTAATTTTCTTCCTGGTAGCTGGTATGGTGCTGTGTTTTGGATTTAGGGTGAGAATAATGCTGATAACACACCAATGCTTTAGCTGTTGCAGAGCAGTGCTCAGGGATGTCCCATACCTTGTGGTGTCATGCTGAACAATAAACTGTGGGGAGGTAGCTTGGAGTGGGGGTCACTGCTTGAGGACGAGCTGGGCAACAGTCAGCGCATGGTGAGCAATTGCATTGCGCATCACTTGCTTTGTATATTCTTTTACCATTATTATTATTATTTTCCCTTCCTTTTTTGTCCTATTAAACTGTCTTTATCTCAACCCATGAGGGTTTTTTTTTTGTTTTGTTTTGTTTCTGATTCTCTCCCCCATCCCACTGGGATGTAGGGGGAGTGAGCAAATGGTGATGTGGTGCTTAGCTGCCTGGTGGGTTAAATCACAACAGAATAATAAAAGAAATTGGTGAAATGTAACTGATTTTCCTAGATGACATAGCTACCTCCAATAACAGGCATCGTTGTTTTTGTTTTGAAAGGCCCATCTTACTATTTAAAAATGAATACTGATTACATGACTTCTGAACTAACAATAACCTCAAAGACCTATTTCTTAGTGCATACATTTTTTTCCCACCAAAAAGCCATAATACTATAAACAGAATTAAATAGAAAAAAATATATATGAATATATTAGGGTTTGCCTTAAACTGAAGAACAGCCTGTATACCATCTACACTGATTTGACCGTTTCCAATCTAAACACTGTAAGCATAACTCTAAAATGCTTGTTTCTGCTAAATTCTATTCAATATAGTACTTGCTTAAGCACAAATTGTACAATTTAGATATAAAAATAATTATAGTGACTGAATTTATGTATACATATACATATAGTTGAAGAAAGTGTTGAGAATCTTAACTAGCAGTTCCTAAACACAGTGGCATTTTCTATGACAAAATATAAAGACTATCTAGTTAATAGAGGTCATGGTTGGGAGGGGACAGGACCAGGACAGCTGACCCAAACAGACCAAAGGGATATCCCGTACCATATGACGTCATGCTGAACAATAAAACTGGGGGGGCTGGCCGGGGCGAAGGGGGGGCCGCTGCTCGGGAACAGGCTGGGCATCGGTCAGCGGGTGGTGAGCAATTACATTGTGCACACTTGCTTTGTATATTCTTTTACTGTTATCATTATTATTATTATTATCATTTTCCCTCTCTTTTCTGACCTATTAAACCATCTTTTATCTCAACCCACGAGCTTTTTTCCTTTTTCACGATTCTCTCCCCCATCCCACTGAGTTGGGGGGGTGGGGGGAGAGTGAGAGAACAGCTGTGTGGTGCTTAGCTGCCTGCCGGGTTAAACCACAACAATCTTTAACCACATAGATCTAAGCATTTTGAAAGTTCACCTGTAGTGTGCATATATAAAAGTACATATGCACACACACACATATAGGTGCTGTCCACTTATCACAGTTATTAGTTGGTGTTACAGTCAGATTTATAGTTGCCCAAATAGCATTTTTCTATATTATTTTTAAAATAGGGTGGATTATGTTTACACATTGCTTCATTGTTCCATCTCTGTTTCTCACTTTCTCTCCCACACTTCACACATGAACTTCTGTTTTATTACAGTCATATCAATATCATTGTTGGCAGCATTTGAGACTTTTCTCCCTTAAAATGTACTTGTGTTTTGCTCAATGTACATTATTTCATTTAGCTTTAATGCAGTCCTTTTAAGTCAAAAAACTGAGAATGTACAAACTATAGAATAATGAATATGTAGCTCAAGTATGCAAGCAAGTCTGGAAAAGTCCCCTAAAAGTCTGTCTGTTTTGAAGTAGACTGTTGTGAAGAGCAGGTGTTTTCAGGTTTTCAGAGCAATGCTTTGGATTGTGACACATTTTATCAAGTTTCATTGGTCATGTCATGTTTCATCTCTCTTAGAACATCGGATGCTGCAGCTGAAGCAACCTGATGTGTGGAACATCAAAATGTACTGTGCTGTATGTCATCCAAGAAATCTTTGACAACACTGTTAAAAAAACAAACAAACAAAAAAAAACAACCAAGCCTGGATTTGGTCTATTGAATGAATTGGTTATGAAATAGATGTGCTGTGAACACACTTGCTGTTAGGTGCCCCTATGGGGACACATGTACATACTGACATTGTATCTTTTCCTGTTTTACAGTATATAAGACATGCTTCTTACACTATATTTCTTAATTTGGTTCCAGAAACTGCTGTGCAGACTCAGAAGTTCCTATTTTTCACATAAGTTGCACAATACTTAATCTTTTAAATGTCAAAAGAAGATGAAAGGTATTTAAAGTGTGATTTCAGAATTCCTATTAGAAATAGTATCTGAAAAGAGAAATCTGCTGGAAATAATTCTAATTGCTCCTTTTGATCTCTACTAGGGGAACCAACAACGCTGACAGATGAACCCTGGTGAGTCTTGTTGAAGTAAAGACAGTACCACCCCTACTGCTTGCCTTGTTTCTCTGCTTGAGTTTTGTATTTCCACAGCAGAGTTCTTCCCCACGGAAGGGAACACCTACTTACACTTTAGTAGGTTCATGGCTTGAATTTGGTGGCTTGCTTTAAAAGATAGTTACATTGGATTTGCATTAATATGCCAGACCCTGCACTGAAGCACACACACTATGGTCACACGTTCTCTTTGGCTAACTCTTCTGTGGGAGTGGTAAAATTTAGCAGGTGGCTGCTGTGTGGTAAGTTAAACTGCCATGAGAATTCGTTAAGTGCCCTAAATCCCACAATCTGCACACTAGAGAACAAGAATTCTGCATTTCCCTGTGTTAGTGTAACTACCGAATTAAATTTCAGATAGATAGTTTATTCATTGTTCTATCTGGAAAAAAAATTTCAGCTCTTTTACTTTATTATTTTAATTTTCCACACCTATCTTATATGTTTCTGCAAAATTTAGGTTTCTGTCTTGAGGACAAAGAAAATTCACTGAAGATATTTTAAAGAGTTTTGTTTATAAACCTGTTTAGTATGTTTATTTGCATAATTATCTCAAGGCTTTGTGTAAAGCAGACTAAATTATTTAACTAAATTTAAACAAAACAGTTTTTTTGTGAGAAATTTTATATGGGAGTGAAAATCTCTTGCCTCACAAATTGGAGAAATTGAAATAAAAAGTTGTGGAGTCACTGAGTGGCATTTGCAGAAGGAGCTTATTTTCAGAACTAATAACATTTTTTCTGGCAAAAGCCTTTAGTTAAAAGGCAAAGTCTGTACACCATGCACAAATGTCTTTATTATCATTTGCCAGCCTGCACAGGAACAATGGTAATGAATCTTAACTCCATTACATATCAGTCATGCTGCCACCAAACAAGTCCCTTATATTACAAGCACTTACATTCTAAGTTTAAGTTGAGATAACAGAGATACACAAAAATGTACAAGAATACAATGATACTACCTAGGATACAAAATTAGTATGCATAGTGGAGTACCAAGAATCATCTGTTATTGAATTTTTAATTGATTTCACAGAAAGAGAAAGATTTAGTAGAGATGTTGAGAGAAGCTTTCCAAAAGCATTATGAAAGTTTATCAAGTTTCTTTCAAGAAACATGATGAGTGAGAAGGCAAAATGAGAAGGTAAAAGCTTGATAATAAGGCAAATAAGAGATGGAGGTATGGGACAAGGTGGATGGAGAAAGCAGTAAACACCTTGTAGTAAGGAGAGAGAAATTAGTGGAGACAAAGCTGTGAAAATGAATAACCATCTTATAAACAAAGACATAAAGAAGTCAGAAGAACCAAGCAAGCAAGAGTGTCACGCAAAAAGTATGACAGGGGGACATGATTTCTGTAACTGTATTCTAAAATGATCCAACTGGGGAGATTTTATACACCAAAGCCAGAAAAAGTTGCAACTGACAGAAATTATGAGAGCCCAAGAGTAGTAGACAAGAAATCACAGTCTAGAGATTTTACAGAGAAAGAAATTATGAATATTAGATAGACTCAGTATAGGCAGATTATGGGGGTCCACACCAAGACTGTGTCCACGCAAATGTTTGGAGTACCAACTAAATTTCTTAAATTGTGAAATTGTTTTTGAGCATGAGGAATTTATTTTTCTTTCTTTCTTTTTCTTTCTTTCTTCCGTTCTTTCTTTCTTCCTTTCTTTCTCTCTTTTCTTTCTTTCTTTGAGGAGTATCAAGTATCACAATTTGTACTACAATATTGTTTACATTTCTTTCTTAGAAATTTTAATGATGCTGTTTTCCTTACAGTTCATGATGATGCATTATTGTACTATATCATTGTTAAAGGTTATACTTGTATTTAAATGTGCTTATATTACATTTAGTTCATTGGCAATTGAGAATTTTTTACTAAACACCTAAATATCATCAAACCACTAAAAATACCATTTTTTTCTCTTTTCTTGTCCTCTAGTCCCTAAACTTAGAGAGGAAAAAGAGTAACCAGTGTTTAAAGAGAAAACGATATTCACCCATCTTCAGCATCTGAAACCCCAGGTCATCCTCTTTGTGCAATTTCTCCTTCTTGCAATTGTGAAGTTTACTTCACTAATTAATTACACCAAGTAATTGCACTAAGTAATTAGTAACTATTTACTAATTAAAAAAATAATTTAATTACAAGTTACCATTGTTGGTTAACTCAAACCACAAACAATTCCTATTCATCAATCAAGAAAGATTAGAGATTTATTGTATGCAATTGTTTCTTATTTAAACATAGTGGGGTAGTGTCTTCTCTCAGACTATTATACATGCAGAAAAGTTTTCTGGTCTTTAGCTTCAGAATGGTGCTGTTGGAATAAGAGATGAAGCAAACCTGTAGGTATTTGCATAGTGTGAACTCCTTGAATTTTGAGGTATCACAAGGGAGGTGTGTCTAATGTGCTGAACAAAAGCACTTTTTTCAGTAATATAGATGTGTTGTAAAAACTTACAAAAGCCTTTACACTCTTCAATAACAAAGCCATTTATAAGTGGCTCTCATCTTTTTCAGCTATAAACTATTAAACCATTTCCTCAAAATCTCCAAAAGTAAAATAAATAAGGAAATAAATAATGATGGTAGCTGTCATGGTATTGGCTGGGACAGAGTTAATTTTCTTCGTAGAGGCTTACAAAGTGCCGTGTTTTGGATTAGGATGAAAATAGGGGTGCTAACACATCGATGTTCTAGCTGTTGCAGAGCAGTGCTCACACAGAGCCAAGGATTGTTCAGCTTCTCATGCTGCCCTGCCAGCGAGGAGGCTAGGGGTGCACAAGGAGCTGGGAGGGGACACAGCCAGGACAGGTGACCCAGACTGACCAAAGGGATGTCCCATTCCACGTGGCATCGTGCTGAACAATAAAGGCTGGGGGAGACGTTTGGAGTGATGGCATTTGTCTTCACAAGAAACCACTACGCGTGATGAGCCCTGCTCTCCTGGCAGTGTCTGAACACCTGCGTGCCCGTGGGAAGTAGCGAAAGAATTCCTTGTTTTGCTTTGCTCGTGTGTGCGGCTTTTGCTTTACCTAGTAAACTGTCTCGCACTTTTACCTTTCTGATTCTCTCCCCCATCCCAGCTGGGGAGAGTGAGTGAGCGGCTGTGTGGTGCTGAGCTGCCTGCCAGGGCTAAACCACAACAGGAGCATACACCTGGACGGACACACACACACATTTAGAGTGTCTATCTGTTTAATTTTCAAGGTCAGCTTCTTAAGCCTGTTTCTTCTGAGTGAGAAGCCTTTCAATCATTTTTTCCCTGCCAGCTTGTTTTCTTTCTCCATTTTCAGCGCCTTTTCATTTTGGGAATACACCTCCATCCCTTAAAATATTTTGTGAGTCTTTGCTGCAATTGTAAGCAGAATAATTCAACAGAACTTCATCTGTTCACTTTGAATTGGATTCTAAAGGAATAAAGTGCTGTTTCTTCAAAATTGAATAGACTTTGCTCTCCTAAAATTTACAATAACTTTATTTCCCTGATCAGAAAGAGACTATGGGAGAAATATGAAGCCCTTTGAAAAGGAAAAAAAAAGAAGAAAGGAAGAGTTTCTTTTAATGAATAAAACCAAGCCATAGGAAATCTCTTATTTTACCTTAGTTCTCTTTTTTCAAACATGCGACACTACCTTGCATTCATTTTTCAATAAACAATAAAGCATTTATATGAGAAACTGTCTCTGTTTCATAATCTGCACTGGACAAATTCATCTAGGGAAATGTCAAAGTTTCTGTAGCTTCTGAGAGGTCACAAATATTTATGATTTTGAATCGTTAAAAAGGGAGAAAATATTTTGATTGAAGCTTTTCTTTTCAGCTATTTTTAGAAAAACAATATATATATTTATTGCTCCAGTGACATTTCCTTTGGAAATCTACTTTATTTTTTCAAACAAAATGTAACAACACCTGAAATAAATTCATTTGGGCAAAAAGGATTTTTTATTTTCTGAAGTTTCATTTTAGCCATCAGATTGAAAAATCAGTCATTCACATTATTAATAATTGTGACTGATACTGCATTTCTCATGTTTCCATGTGCTGAGGTGCGTGCTGATTTCTACAAAGGTCAGGAAGCTCATCTCCTTCCACCTTTTACCCCAATATTCAGCATTTAAAGCTTGGCTGGAGGCATTCACAGGGACTTTTTCTTTTCTCTTCATCATCAACTATTAGCTTCTGCCAAAGGCAAGATGCTTTTTATCTTACATGGCAAAATGTAAGTTCTTTTTTTTACCTTACAGGTAAACAGATCTAGTTGAACACATATATGGTCCTTGAAATGATATGACATTCACAAAACCTTTTTTCTATCATAAAAAATTCTCTCAAATAAACAATATGCGAATATTTAGAAATCCCTTTCTTTCTCTGAATGATCATATATATATATTATTCTTTACCCAGAATCTGGGATAGAAAAAAAAAAAAAGAACAACAGTATTGTTTCTTCAGATGGTTTCGGGACAAAAATATCAGTTTTAGGCACCGTTCTGCAAGCTTGTTTGTACTGAGATGGAGTTAGTATTCTAAGTGATTCCTGCTGCCTCAGAGAGAGCCAGGGGCTCTTGCTGAAGGCACAGTAGAGGGTATGTGTTTGATCTTACTGGTCCAGCAAGCAACACCTTGCCAAGGTGTTCACCTTGTTGAATAGCTACTGCTACAGGATTACAGCTGTAAGAGCATATAGGACTCTTACAGCTCTTCCAAACCTTGCCAATCTGCAATGCTCAGAAGCAAGATCTTTTCTGCCAGTAGCAGAATCTTATAGGTCTTACTGGGCACAGCATTCAGCAGAATCCATGAATAGTGGTTCTCTACCTGCAAGAGTTAAAGAGTCCTGATCCATTGAAAGGCTTTATCTAGCAGCTGAGAGAAACAGTCATTGCTGAGTTGAAGAAATCCCTATGAATTTTGTTGGCCAGATGGAGACCTTACCTTCCTAACAGCTCTTGCAGCCTCTGGTGAGCTCAGTCTGTGAACCAGGAATCACTTTTTGTCTAGGAGATAAGGTCTTGCTTCCCAACTTCTGCATCTTTCAGCACCCACTGAATTCAGAAATTAGAGACAGGTACTGTAACACAACAACAATATGGGAATCTAATGGAAAAGAATGGATGGTTTCAGCTCTCCTTATCCATTGCTGTAATCCAGAAACTTTTCTCAACTACAGCAGGGTGTTTGTGGGATCTCACTTGGAGAAGTCACTGCAACAGAATTCTAAAATCATTTTTTTCACTTACATAAAAACATAATAGTGATCGTTAAATTTAAGATAATTTTAATAAAGTGAATTCAAGCACATGAGTTGAAAACTTGAGAATAAGAATTGACTGTATGAGAGCAATTCATTAAATTTTGTTATTATGTTAATAGGGAAGGATGAGAAGTTTGCAGACAATATTCTAAATGAGAGGAGAAGAATATGGAAAAAAAAAAAGAATAGTGCAAGGAAAAAGAGGATGAAGTGAAACAAGCAGTGCTTGAGTATAAAGAAAGAAGAAGTAGCAAATAACTAATCTGAACAAAACAAGGAAAGTCTATTCTAAACTGTGGGAAGATGAGATTCTGTTTATCTGTGCTTTGGCTGTAGTTTCAAATTCCTTTAGTGATAGCTTATACTACAGATCAGAACAATAAGAGATGAGTTTCAATCATTACATTTCAATATTAAATTTAAATTCACCAAATGTCTAGTTACTGGAGATATGTCCTGAACCCTTTTCATTACTAAACAGTTTAAGTAGTTTTGAACTCAGAACATCCATGTCTGCAAATTCCCTGTTTCACAGTGCATAAGACTTTCAACTATAGCACTGTTCAATTTGATATGGGTAGACAGGAAGATTTGTGATGGAAACTGAGTGCTTTGAGCCAAAGGCTAAATTCTCATCTCAGTGGACTGGGACTTAGGTGCCTATCTGCTTTGAATGCTGTCAAGAAAGTCATATTCATGAAAATCCTTGAGCATCACAATACAACTGCATCCTCAATCTTGGAAAGAAGCATTAACCTAAGTATTGCAAAGTGCATATAAGTAACCTTTTTTAAAAAAAATATAGCTGATATGGATTTCATTCAGTCTGGGTATCATTTTCCATGTTTCATAAGCTCTTTTGGATTTGCAAACTTGTGGAAGTTTTGAAAACTAAATGTTGCTATTGATTTGCTATAAGCTTTGTTCCAAGCCAAGAATCAGGTATTATGTTTATCAATAATTTGTTATTTCTCATTTGAGACACTACTGATTTTTCCACATGCATGAAAGATTTATTATTTCACTAAACAACTCAGTTTTGAATACCTGACACTTTCGTTTTAGAAGTTTCTATTGGTTTCAGCTGTTTTGAGGCTGCATAATTCTACTACCAATGAATGACTTGAATAATTCAGTTGCAATATCAATAAATCATACTCCGCAACACAACAACCTGTGCTGTATAATTTTGACATGAAGTTTCAGTCTGTAAGTTTTGAACATACAAGAAAGACAATTCACAATGTTAAGTCTCCACAGATATTAATAAGACGAATTGCTAATACTTCTAATACCTTGGTTATAGAGTTAAAAACACCATGCAAGTTACTGTATGTATGTTACTTCAGGTTTTTAGGAAAATTGTGTTCCAGATCCTTTGAAATGAGGTATTTCCATATTTCTTGTGTTTTAATAAAATATATTTGAGAACATAGCTCAGTGAAGAGTAGGAATATTTCCATCATTTTACAACAACAAGAAAAAAAATGTGCTTGAAGAAATGTTCACTAATGTTGGAAAGATTACCAGATTTAAATGTCCTCATTCAAGCTTTAAGTAGTTAAATGTGAGGAGTTCTACCTACCATGAATTAATTTTAAAATGCTGTATGGTACAAACACATATGCATACATTCATGTACTTTTATTTTGGTTTTGCATCATTTATATGACATTTAGTTCAGAAGATAAAGTATTTTATACATTGATAGATGTGTCTCTTTTTCCTTTGATCTTGTCCAAGTTATTATCTTCCCTTCTTACTGAAAGAAAACAAAAGAAAGTATTTTCATCTATAACGTTGTCTAATGTTTCAGAAGAAGCTATGGTAAACAATATTAACTTATCCACTGTGGTCCTATCAATTAAAAGGCATTGAAAAAGATATATATTTCACAAAATTGTTCATATGTATGCATACTCAAGTACTACTGATTCTAGAGCGACTACTCAGAGTTTATAAAACCTTTCATTTTTCCAATATTCTCCAATGTTCTGGAAGATTAATGAGAGGCATTATTATTTCAGGGTTAAATCAAAAAAACAACATAAATGTCTTAACAGTAAGCACCACATTACCTACATTGTGGTACCTGACCCTGCAACTTAGAATACAATTTGGCCACGCTTTTCCCTTCAGTGAATGGTGAGAACTGACAACTTAGAGCTGCAGTTCAAAGCAACTTTGAGCCAAACAGGGAGTGGCTGAAAGCTAGGCAATAGTTCTCAGAGGAGGTAGCAGGTCCCTCCACTAATACAATCAACTGTTTTCTGAGTAACAGCTTGCAGTTTGTTCTAAGTCTACTCAAGACTCCTAGGATGAAATAAAGGCAGATGTCTCCCTTGTCTTTGGTTAGGATTGGATCAACAGTCCATGGGTATGGCATTTCCTGTTTGTTTTCCTGACAATCTTTCATTCTCCCTTCCACATTTCCTTCAGCAGAAAGCATCCCACATATAGCAAGGATTATACTCTCGTACACTCTCCAGGAAAGCTGGAAAAATTGAAATCCCACATAAGCCTGAGTTTGCTACAGGACAGAGGTCTGCTTCTAAGACTGGAATGACCTCTGGTGCATGTTAGAGTAGATTGGTTATCTGGATGAGCACCGGTCAAGTTCCAAGAGAGCTACAAGGTTCAGTGCTCACGAGGGCACTGATGAACGTTTGGTTTCTGATTTCTGTCCAGAGTGAAGGGATGAGAGTGAAGACCACCGGACCACTCACTCAGAGCAGTTCTGGACACAGAGAAACAACACTGTTAGACAGCCTTACAACCAAATAGGGATTATCTGCATAAGGCTATCAGAGCAGTTCTTACAAACCACTGTTTTGGGTACAAGCACCTCAGTTCCATCCCATTCCAGTTAAGACAACCCTCTGTACTGCCTCCCTCCACATCGGACCTATCTGTCATATTTTTGCAGATGCGAACTACTGTCATGGATACGAGCCAAAGACTGAGAGCAGGTTTTCTCAAAAAGACAGAGAGAGACTTTCTGAGGAAAAGGCCACAGGACAAACAAGTGCTGTAGCCAGAATCTGTGACTGAGCCCTGAATAATGTATCTATAAAGCATTGCAAACAAACAAATAAACAAATGACTTAGAGTTTTCAGCATGTATTTAATTTTTGATGTTTTAGTCTTGTTGAGTTAATGGCACTTCAAAGAGATTTAAATGTGATTAAAGTCCTTTGCTAAAGTCGTCTTAATACCAACAAAACTTCTTGTTCTGGAACCTGTTTATACCGCAGGAAATTTTGGAGGGCTTGTGAGTGGCGTGTTCTATATTGTGAAACCCAGTATTATTTCTTGGTAACTTTGTGGCTAACAAAAGTTCTTAATATGCTTGGTCACTTCAGTAATAGAGCTGTTACTTTCCATCTCATTTTTCCAATTAGAACTGTTTATCTCAGATAATGCAACTTGTATTGTTCTTTAATTTGTCTGTGGTGGACACCTACTACAATCTTTGTCAGAGAAATGTGAGAACTACTAAATAGTGCTTCAGATATTTAGATAGCAGCAAAGTAATTAAAATTGTATAAAATACCTCCTATCCCTGCCCAGAAATCTTTTAGAGGAATGGTATTTTTCCAGAAGAAGAAACATATTTTTACAGTCTCCACATACCTATATTATATTATATTATATTACATTGCATTGCATTGCACTGCACTGCATTGCATTAAGTTATATAATTGTGGTGGTTTTACCCTGCTGAGCAGCCGAACTCCACCACAACCATTCTCTCACTCCCCATCCTCAAAAAAGAAGAGGGGAAGAAGAAAGTATGATGGAAAGAAAAAAACCTCATGGACTGAGGTAAGGATAATTTAATTAAAGGGAAAAGAAAGAGGGGGAAAAAACAAACAAACGAACAAACAACAACAACAAAGGCTGTGCAGAAGCAAAGAGAGAGGGAAAAAAACAAATTCTCTACTTCCCGTCAACGAGCGGTATTCGGCCACGTCCTGGGACACAGGACCTCAACACGCGTAGCGGTTGTTCGGGAGGACAGACGTCTTCATAACGAGAGCCCCCCCTTTCTCTTTCCCCTTTCCCAGCTTTTATTGCTGAGCGTGACACCACATGGTACGGAACATCCCTTGGGTCGGTTCAGGTCAGCTGCCCTGGTGATGTCCCCTCCCAGCTGCTGCCCACCCCAGCCCACTGGGTTTGGGGGGTTTGGAGAGTCTGGGTGCTGTGCCAGCGCTGCTCAGCAGCAGACACAACACTGGTGGGATATGGGTGCTGCTCTAGCTACAAGTGCAGAGCACAGCGCTGTGTGGGCTGCTGTGGGGAAGGTTAACTCTATCCTGGCCTGACCCAGTACAATATTCTAACAGAGAAAATACTCAAGGTTAGAAACTTCAGGATATGAGGCCTCCTAATCTTCCTTACACAGAGGAAAGTAATTTGTATATATATATATATCTTCCAATAACCATGAATACTGCTTCTGTATCAGCTCTGCACATTCTGATGAATTTTACTCCCAGAAGCAAATTACTTATTCATTTCTCAATCTTACTAATATCAACATGTTTTTGTTACCACTAATATAAATCATCAAGGTTTATTTTGGCTTCATAGGTAATTTGCTTCCAGCTCATTTAATAATTTAGAATAATCAGTAGTGTTTAAAATCTTAGCAATTTTGAAGTTGTCTTACAATCAAAATGCATTTATATTACCGTGCAATTCAGCCTTCCAAATCACCAGCCAATCAGCACCCCCGATGTTGTGGAGCACTCTTATTTTGCTCTAAGAGTTATCTCATGCTGCTCTTAACACATTTGGAAATTGAGAACACTGACTGCCTTTGGTGCCCGCCTCTATTCAGTGTGTTCAGTATCTGAGACTTTAATGCTGTTCTGTGCAATTTGGAATGGCATTTTAGCTGTTGCTATCTATTCAATAATCCTTTTTGATTCAAGAAATGTAGATTTGACTGCATGTTATAGAGAAATAAATTATGAAATGAACACGTTATGAAATGTAGGAACTCTACTTAGTGTCTGTTTGACTCCAAGGAGATTAGGGACATCAGGATAGCTTTGAATCTATTTGGATTTTAAAAGCACGGTCATCACTGCACTGCCTGAGAAGCTGGGGAATGTCTATGGCCTACTTTGTCCATTCTGGAGTAAGCATGGAAACAGCAGAAGTGAATTCTGCAGCCTTCAGAATGAGTCCTGCCTTTCAGTTTATGAACCCTGGAGGATCTGGACAGTTTTTCTTTACATTGTTTTGTTTGACACAAGATGGATTTAATCCTTTCCTTTTCCTGTGAGCTAATACAAACATTTTCTGACCGTCGCTTTTGACATTAGGAAAATATTTGTTTCTCTTTTATTACTTGAGTGTATTCATAAGAAACTCTAGTACTTCTGGTATATTCTTCTGATTCTTTTTTTATTTATTTATTGCTCCTTTTTTTTTTCATTTTGCTTGCAAAATAATGTTTCATTTTTATTGGAAATCTAGTTGTCTGCATTGGGGTACCCTGTAAACTTGTGAAAAAATTGGTCTGTAAAATATAGCTATCAGCACTGTGTTTACTGAAGCTCAATGTAGGTATACCTTTAAATATTAACATTGCTTGTTTTAGATCACTAACACCATTAATTCAATTTGCTTAAATAAAAGCTTATCTACTCTTCTGAAATTTTAATTTTGCAAAAGAATAAAAAGAGGTGAATTAAGCACATGCATCTACTCCAAATGCCAGTATGATCACTTAAAAAAAAAAAAACCAAGAACCAAACTTTTTTATTTTAAATTCTTTTTTTATTATTATACAGTCCTTTGCTTTATTTTTAATATTCTACAAATGTCATGGCAAGGTTTAATATCCAAGTTATTGATATCACAAAATGGAACACTATGGATAACTTTATTGAATGAACAAATAGTGAAGTGAATAAAAAAGTCAATATTTCAAACTAAATCCTAACCCCTTCTTCCCTAAAGTCAGTCTGGTTAATGTATATATTCTGCATCCAATGTATCATCTTGACTTTTTTTTTTTTTTTTTTTTGTATTTAGGAAATTACTTTTAAATTTTTTAATTTTAGTTTATTTTACTAAAAAGT
>VXAL01006916.1:57318-80924 GCA_013399475.1 Chauna torquata | reverse complement strand
TATTATTTTATCTAGATCCAATATATCTTCTTTGTTTCTTTTTTTTTTTTTTTTTGTAACTCAGCTAAGTACTTTCAGTACTTTCATTCTGGAGTTCTTTTATCAAAGGTTAAAAGGGTGGAATTACCATTTTGCATATTGTGTGCTAAGGAGACTGCCCACACTGTAAATACATGTAAGAATTTAATGTTTTGCTTGTGAAAATAAAGAAACTCAGAATGCGCAAGCCTACAGCTACTCTTTTTTAACTTGTATGCTAGCAGTGATAACTAACATGTCTATATGGTTCTGTATATTGCCTTGTACAGCATATAAAACTATTAAAAAATGCAGTTTCAGCCACGTTTTTCTTTCTCCAGTCTATTGCCAGTTTTATGTACCTCACCTGTGTAGGTCCATTTTCTCTTTAGTTATCTCTTGAGCTGCTGATACATCTCTCTCATCCAAATCTTGGCCTCTGGCAAAGACCTCAGTGTACCATGTGTCTTCTCTCTCCCTGAACTCATCCCATTTAAGTGTCTCCTCATGACTGTCGTCCAAGTCTCCTTCTAATCCAGACTTGGTTGCTGTCATTGCAGCTCCTGAGCCAACCCTTTCCCGATTCTCTCTCCACCTCTGCTCACCTAATTCATCAGCCACTTAAAACCTCCCTTTTTATTCTTTACCCTCTGTCTTTTCTTTCTCGAGTAGCCACCAGTCCTACTCCCTTGCCTGGAGAGCAGTCCCTGGCACAGCTCTTTTCCAAGCTCCAGTTGCCTTGTTCAATACCTTCCCCTGGTAGCTTTTTCCAGGGACTCTGCGCTCCTTGGGTGAGACAGGAATGGCACTGAGAGCATTTGAGGCACAATCTTGCTTGCTGTGCTGTTATATCAGGTACCAGGATCTTATACTAACTGCAGGGCTCAGAGCTGGAAGTCCCATGCAGCCTTAGGATGGGACATGCTCACCACATAGAGAGTTCAAGAATTCCAGCTAATAAAACATTTTTACTGAGCATTTACTAACTATGCTGTTTTAAAAGTTTGCAGTCTAGCCAGACATTCACAAAGGTAGCAGAAGGTACATCCCCAGTGAACTTCAAGATTCTGCTACAGGGAGTTTTAGTGCTTCAGCTTCTTAAAGAGAGAGGTGCTAGAATTTTGTAATATATACATTTATAAATATATATAAAACCATAACAGTATACTTGTCCTTTTGCTTAGTTGTCAGACAGGGATTAACCAATTTTAACTAAAATAAAATGTACCAGCCTAAGGCACATAGTTGGAATGGCAGATTTCAGCTTGGTTGGTTAAATTTTGTCAGAACTATAACCAACTGAAACAATGCTTATAGTGGGAACTTGTACAATCCTGAAAGATGTGTGTGTGTGCATGTGAAATGTGTGCACGCATATGTATGTACTCCATACACATCTGGTATGGTACAACGTGGCATGGTGTAATCTCTGCCCTAACGTGTTTCCTATGAAATTAAATATTCTTTCCAATTCATCCCTCCACAAGAAAAACAAGCTGAAATTGGCAGAAAACAAATCTCTTAAAATTACATAAAACAGATTAGAAGACCATGTAGGATTCTCCTAGTGCAAAATCCTAATTTAAGATAAAATCTGAAGATACACATATTATTTCTGCTGTGTGGATCACTTGCTGCACATGTGATTTTCTTAGTTACTCTGTTAAACATAGTAGAATCTGTCCTCTTTTACACTGCTGGGGGAAAAAAAAATCAGAATGGATTATTCCAAAGATTTAAATCCCTTTGAGACATGGCTCTTCCAGCAATACTATATATTTTTTTTTCACTCCAAGGTTAGATGCTACGTTGACCTTGATTTAAAACCCAGGATTCTGTGGAAAATGGCAATGATATCCAGCTCTGACAAATTGAATTGGTCTCAAGGTATTGAAGGATGACTAATAAATCTGAGACTTGATTCTGAAACTTTTCTACACATGCAAAGAGTCTTTTTCTTCTGGAGACATTTGAGATACTGTTAAATATTAAAATCGTGTCATACCAGTGATCTATTTAATTGACTTAAGGCACATCTAATATTTTCCTTCAGGATAGAACTGGAAACTTTAATGAAGTTTGAGTGAATATATCTTGCTGGAATGTTAGTAACAACTATAATTTGCTTTGGGTCAATGCTACTAAACATTTCATCCAAGAAAGAATTTTTGTGTAGATAAAGAGGATTACATGAGCCAGACTGCTGGCAGATCTCTAGTGTCAGAGAACTTCTTGGTTCTAAGAAAGGATCAAAGGATTCAGTATCTAAAACAGAATCACTGGGGTTTGACTGAAACCAGCAAGTTTGTGGCTTACATTCTGCCATCACATTTATATTTGGATTATAGACTTTTCTGTAAGGGCCAGTTGTTCATCCTGCATGCTTCATTAGCCATCAGAAGGAGGCATAACATGATGAACTGAGTTTGCAATGGAGTGAAGATCCTTATATTGAAATAACTTGTGAGTTTAAATCGGATACTTCCTAAAATAACAACTCAAATTTTGCTTTTTCCTTTTTAATTTGAGCCTACATTGGACTTGCCTTAAGGGGACTCCTTGCTTCCTGAAGAATACTTCTTTGATCAGATAATATATAGGAACTGCAGTAGTAATTGTGTATACTGGAGAGCATCCAAAGCTGGACAAGGAATTGCATAGCAGCCAGTAGCCTTCCTGTCCATCAGCACAAAATTCCAACAAATTTTTTAGTAACTAACGAACAGCCAATTAAAAAGATTTTTCCTACCTACTTAGTTCTGGTAGACACAAAAAAGCAACCATCACCCAAGTCTTTCAGCAACCATCATCCTCCAAATAGTTCATGTATCACTTCTTATTTCCTTTCACCAAGCTTAATCTTTAAGCCTTTTAGTGGTGCTAAGTTCCCTATCACCTATTAGCCACACTTTTTAAGGTTATGTCCTGTGATCTTGTGCGCCTTAAGTAATATCTAGAGTATTAATAGAGGTGAAAAAATCAGAGAGCATTTTTGTTTAAATAAAAACAAAAGGAATATTAACTTAAGCAAATGTCACTATTAATCAAACCAGAAATAAGATTCAATGTAAGAAAAAAAGAAAAAATCACTTCAATTCTTTTATTAACTTGTCTCAGAGTATGTGCTGTGGGTCAATCAGGTCAACAACCTTGTTAAAGAAACTCAGGAAAAGTTTGTCATGAAATCATAAATCTTTTCAGAAAAGGAAGAGAAATAGNATTATTTATTTATTTGTTTAAACTGGTATTGTTTATTCTTTGTCTGGTAAGTGTGGAAAGGTGTATAAAACACAAGGCAACTGGCTGGCAAATGTTAATCTATTCCATTGCCCACAACCAGAGAGATTCTTTCCACATGAATGTCTAATTCATGTGTAATTACAGCAAGACCACCCCAGCATTTATCTAGATATAGTGTGTGTCTTCCTCTGTGTCAGAGTCCTCACACAGTAGCTGTCAAAGTGTATCCAAAACATTTTCAAGTGCACTCTCACAGTAACACTTCTGCGACTTTCAAACTACAGCTCAGGGGATTTTGTCTGTGAGAGACAGACCATAATTTTACAGGACTCGGAGCCTTACTTCCATAACATAAACATCATAGAATCACAGAATATCCCGGGTTGGAAGGCACCCACAAGGATCATCGAGTCCAACTGCTGGCTCCACACAGGACCACCCAAAAATCAGACCATGTGTCTTCCAAATGCTTCTTGCACTCCGGCAGGCTCGGTGCCGTGACCACTGCCCTGGGGAGCCTGTTCCAGTGCCCGACCACCCTCTCAGTGAAGAACCTTTCCCTAACACCCAGCCTGAACCTCCCCTGTCACAGCTGCATGCCATTCCCTCGGGTCCTGTCGCTGTCACCAGAGAGCAGAGATCAGTGCCAGCCCCCCCGCTCCCCTACATGAGGCATTTGTAGACCATGACGAGGTTGACCCTCAGTCTCCTCTTCTTTGGGCTGAACAAACCAAGTGACCTCAGCCACTCCTCATACATCTTCACCATATTTGTAGCCCTCCTTTGGACACTCTCTAATAGTTTTATGTCTTTCTTATACTATGGTGCCCAAATCTGCACACAGTACTCAAGGTGAGGCCGCACCAGCACAGAGCAGAGCGGGACAATCCCTTCCCTCATCCAGTTAGCAATGCCATGCCTGATGCACCCTGGGATATGGCTGGCCCTTTTGGCTGCCAGGGCACACTGTTGACTTATATTCAACTTATTGCCAACCATAACCTCCAGACCCCTTTCTGTGGGGCTGCTCTCCAGCCTCTCATCCCCCAGTCTGTAGATATATCCAGGGTTGCCCTGCCCCAGGTGCAGAGTCTGGCACTTGCTCTTGTTAAACTTCATGTGGTTGCTGATTGCCCAGCCCTCTAATTTGGCAAGTTCTCTCTGCAAGGCCTGTCTACCCTTGAGGGAGTCAACAGCTCCTCCCAGTTTAGTGTCATTCACAAAATTTGGTACAACTGCTGAATTAAAACATCTGGTCTGGTTTGTATCGTGTTGCCAATCCTATTCTTGGTATAAGGTAGCTTCAGCTGAGGCTAATATTGGAGGAAACCCTGGAAACACACCAGGAACTGTATGAATTCTGGTGCAAAGAGGATGCAATGATGGATGGATGTAAGTGTAACAGCTAGGCAAAAAATCCAAATAAGCATCTGAAATGATTCCTCACATATACTTTGGGTGCCTAAATAAAAAAAAAAAAAAATCAAGAAATCTTCTCTTCCAGGAAATGCAAAACTCAATAGGTATCATTCTGGAGCCCCTTTTCCTTTCTGTTGTAATGAACACCATGGCATGGGAAAAATGCAGGCATCAGATCCAGAAAATTCTGTAGAGGCAGAAATGAATTTTGACAATAGGGATCTGGGAACCAGGCTGGGTCAGACTCACTTCTGCCACAGAAAATGAAGGAATTAAAGGAGGAGCTGAATCAGGCCTGCTGCTCCTGCTTCTGATGAGGAAGAAGGGAGAGATGGGGGCAGAGAGTATTCTTAGTGTCCTGTACTCCCTTTGTTGGTAGCCTGTTTTTTCAGGACAGAACTTTTAAACATGAAATGCTGTCATTGTAAGAAAGATTTGCTTGGCTGGACACCAGACCTGCTTGGATATAGAGCCTGAGCTGTGGAACCTGTCTGGAAAGCTCCTTGTATGCAGCCAAGGGCCAGCAGCCCTGCTCTCCATGTATTGCACAGGTCTTTGACTTGTTTTTTTTCTCCCCTTTGATTGCATAGGATGTTCATTGCCTCAAATCATCTCACTGGGAGGAGACGCTTAACCTTTGGATGTTTCACTGCTACTGGAACTTGGAAAGGCATCTGTTGTGTTCATGTTCTTTCACACAGGTAGACTGTCCACATGTACAGAATGCTATACACTGTAAAAGTGACAACCAAGCTGTTTTGCTATTACATATGCACTAATATCCCTTTTCAAAGAATTGCAATTTTCACAACTTTTTTTTTTTTTAGTGAAATAGAAGTATTGTTACTCAATACTTCACAGTATTTATTGCTGTTTAAGGAGAAGGTTATACTACTTCACAACACAATCACTCAAGATACCTATGAACAGATAAGCGGATTTTGTTGGGGGAAAAAAAAATAGCTGTTAGGTAGAGACCAAGCATGGCAAATTTCATCCCGATATGTCATTACTCAAAGAAAGTTATGTCCATCTCCTGTTTCAAGCTTCAATTTCATTTATGCTAATGAGAACAAGTTTAAAAATACATAATAGCTGCAAAATTTACACTGGAAACATGTTGTTTTGTGTCCTTTTAAAGCCTATAGTTGAATTAAAATAGGCCAAAGGGATTTTGCTTAATAATGGCTTAAAATATCATTTTGAAGGGAGAAAACTGTAGAAAATATCCTAAAAGCACAATGTTTCCTTCCACGTACTTAAAAACTGGGAGCTAAGATGGAAACTTGTAGTCTTACAGTATGTCTAAATGGCTCTCTAAGACTGATGCAAACTCCCCTGCTGATGATTTGTGTTAGCCAGATATTAGCCATGAGCCAGCAGGCATAATCCTGTTCCCAAGCTGATCTGCATGGCAAGGTACGTTAACTTAGGCACTGTGCCTCTACAATGTGGCTAGAAGATTTCTGGACCACAGCTGGTTTCTATCAGCTCTGATCACAGTGGACTGGAGGTGTGCATATTTGCATCTGTTGGAATAGCTTTGCATTTTATATGATAGGCACAACTGCATATCTGCTATAAAAGAACCAGATAATGTTATTCTGAAACTACACAAGTGAAACCACCTAAGAAATAAGCTGAGTGTCAGGAAAGTAAATGAAAAACCATATTTCTATTATTAGGGGCAGTAACTAAAGTGTGGAACTGACTGAAAATTTTTGCTTTTAAAGTCATTGGAAAATACTAATTTAGGAAAACAGAAACTTTGAATGAACTACCTGTTTAGACAATATTTTTATTTGTCCATATCTTTTAGTCAAAATATAGAATTTTCTGTGAAAATCAGAAAGGAAGAAACTAGTCTTTTCCAAAATAAAATAAAATAAAATAATAAAAAATCTCAAATCAGTCATTTTCAGCCCCAAACTGTTGAATTCCACATAAGTGACTTCAGCATCAGGCTAGCAAGTATTCTGGTATAAAATTCTGCTAATCCCTCCTGTTGGAGCTAGATGACTTTGGGTAAATAAACATCATGAACACCTTTTCTTTGGATGACAGGCTATGGCAAAATAGTTGATGCTATCATGAGGACATAAGAAAGTCTTGTTCATACCTCTGCTTTTCCCGTGATGCATTATCAAAATGTTCGCCAATAATCTTGGACTATAGTGTAAGTCTCTTTCTGGTGTAACTGATATTATGCAGTTGGTACAGCTCCTGCAGACTGATTCATCCTTTCAGAATAGCCGTTAGCCTGGTGCTTAATGCAGATATGTGCATGTTCAAGGCCTAGGTTGTTTATCTGAGTTTTGCAAAGGAAGAGTTTAAACTCACACTTGCCAGTTTTGCCTCAGACAGGACAATATAAAAAAGACAAAAATGTCAGAAATATTGGTAGGAAAGGAAAAATGTTTTCAACAAAACCTAGTCAATTATTTATTGTATGAATGTATTGGAGTGTGTTGTTCACCTTTACTAACTATTCCTATGTATTTTCTTTCAAATGGATATACCATGTGTCTGTAAGGAAAAGCTGAAGGTCTTGGGGAAAACCAATATGCAATGTTGAGAGGTATGTTCCTTTACTGCAAACCAAAAGATACACAGAACAATAAAGAAAATGCAGAGAAAATATTTAGAAACGGGTGGCCCATTAGCAGTCTAAAATCCACAGGTGTATTATGCTTTAATACTCAGATTTGGACCTTTTGAAAAGTATTTCTGGAAAACAACAACATTCTGATTTTCAGTACTGTTAATGCTGCCACTGCAAATATTTTTTTCAAGCAATACAAAAATATAGCTGTGTAAGGAACTGCTGATGATATAAAGAATACCCTAAGAATCTCTAAAATATGCAGTGTAAGAGAGTTTGCAACATCAAGGGATCCTGGGCTACAATGGCTTTTCCCATAAGGTACCTCTCTACTATATTTACAAAAACTGGGTCACTGTTCAACAAACAACATAAGATTCATTCCACAGGAAAAAGACAAAACAGTAAATTTCTCGACTGTACAGCTTCCTAACATAGTGGCTTGGCAACTCTGGTCTCTGCATTCAGTAGTCCGCTAACTCTCCAATTTAAATAGTCATGAAAGTTACCCATTTATTTACCCCATTTACTGCCAATAATTGGTGCAAAAGTTAGAGTCCTGACTGTGATTAAGAGGCAACACAGGTATGATTCCTTGTTCTCCCTCTCATATTATGACTCATTCTCTAAAGCATCAGGAGTTCTACCTCGTAGAGCTTCCTTGCAGCAAGTTTTTCTCTTCCTCTAATTCACTCACTGTGTTTCTAGCAGTAAAGATCAGTATAGATCTTACTGTGAAACTTCAGCTTTCATTCCCAGAAAGGTGTAAGAGACAGAAAAATTCTAGTTATCCCATTTTTAGCAATAACAACAAAAGTTTAAAGCCTTACTCTGTCCAGTATTTGAGTAAGAAAAAGCAGTTGTAAAAAGCTTTTTTCTTTAAAACTAACTAAAGTTTTCCTTAGATGCTCAAAGCAAATTAGTATAATATAACATTAAAAGAAAATATTAAATGCATTTAATTACCTTTAAAATAATTTCTTTCACTTTCATCTTCCTTTTAGGTACTGTATCTAGGCATCTTTTGCTCATAATATTTTTTCCATGAGCAATATTTTCATTCCTTGCCCCATGATTTAACCCTTTCTGTTCTTGACAAATCAGCTTTTCTGTCCTCGAACAACATGCATTTTATGAGAAATTTGTGTTCCACCAAACTAGTAAAACTGATTATTTTCTGTAAGTTGAGATTCTGGTATTGTTTATGTATTGCATATTAACCTCTTAATTCAACTCTAATGATCTTATTTATATCCAACAGAGCAGATGAGTGAGGCACTACATCAATGATAAGCAGAACTTAGGATCCCATGAAGCACATGTAAGGTGTGTGCGGGGGACAACCATCCCGATGTTCATAATTACCTTTTTTCTGATTATATATCATTAGGAAGTTTCTTCCCCTTTTCAAAGGGCATGGTTTTGTTGTTGCACGAGGGTAGGTGACAGCTAACATTGCAACTAAGTCTCAGCAGGCAGATGGATGAATAGAAAGGCCAGTCTAAAGAACAGAGGATACAAAAACCTTCTTTGGCTTCTTAAACTCTCTAAGGACTTTTTGCTGTCTGAATGGCGCTTGTTAGCCTCTCCAACCTTGTGGCAAAAACACTGGGCATGGGTCTGGTAAGTAAAGGGTGTGTTTATTGGTTTAAGTTTGTTCTACAAGAGAAAACAATGTATAGGATCCATACTCTGACACAGAGTTAAGCCACTGCTGTTATGAGCCAAATATACAGTACTACCCTGTTCACCACCAACATGCTGGTTGCTTTTTTTTAGTGAGGAGGGAAAGGGACTGACACAGGAAGGCATTTGAATTTATTTAAGCAAAGACATGTGTGAGAAGAATATAACTGGATTCTTTTTCCTTATATACCACTGCACAGAAATTAGCTTGGTTACTCTTCAATACTGTGGAAGAACATTGTAGTTAGGGTGCCTGCATTGTTTAGATGCAGAGCACTATAATCTGTCCAAAATGTGAGCATGCTTGCAGGTAACACTGAAGGTAAATATTTTGTTGCCTTGTGCTTGCAGTGTCTTTAATGCTTGTCCCTGGGCTCCTGGTTACAGGATCCTCTGGAGTTGAGGAAGATAGCTATAAAACCACTTCTAAGCACTGTTTCATAAAACATGTGGTAGGACTCGAGATAAAAGGGGCAGACTGGAGTTGCAGGTGCAACATGAAACAATGTGGATGTTTGGAGAAGGGCTGGAGCTTGTTGGCAACCACACGAGTGTGCTGTCACTCAGGCTGTTGTCCAAGACTCTCTAAGGCTATGTCCAAGGTACTCATTCTGGGATATCTTTCCTGCTCTTTAGCAAAGTGTGCATCCCAGATGTATATTGACTCACTGTAGGACAAGACATGGTTAGTTTCTTCTGCTCCTCTTTTCCCCCATACCAACATTTCCATGGGAAGGAAACTGGGAGTAGAGGGCCTGTGGGAGTTGCAGTGTGTTACATTCAGAGCTCTGATCAGGATGACTGGCATTACGACTGAAAGAGCAACTGATCCACGGTCTAGATATAGCCTCAGTTAATGGGCTCAGAGTGCACTAAAGTACTTTGAAATTACAGTGTCTTCTCCCTGCATCTGGACTGCCTGTTCTGCATGGTGTCTGAGGAGCAGCCAAGGTGCCATAAAACCCCGCAGACAAACAACTGTAGTGCTTACCTGGACTGGCCGTAAAATATAACTTGCTCTAAGAGATCCAGTACAGAATCTCACTGCTGATTGCTAAACCTGAACTCTTGGGTATACCTCAGAACCTTAACTTCTGTTTTCCTGCTTTTCTTTGCAAACCTGTGACCGATAATTTATTCTGAATTTTGAATAAGCTTGCTTTGTTATTGCATCTGTGCTGTGGTTTAACCCGGCAGGCAGCTAAGTACCACACAGCCGTTTACTCATTCCTGCCCAGTGGGATGGGGGTGGAGAATCAGAAAAAGGATAAAACTCATGGGTTGAGATAAAGACAGTTTAATAGGACAGAAGAGGAAGGGAAAATAATAACAATAATTAATACTTATTACTTATATATTATTATTTATATTTANCACACAAAATAAGTGATGCACAATGCAATTGCTGACCACCCACTGACTGATGCCCAGCCAGTCTCCAAGCAGTGGCCAGGCCCCCAGCCAGCTCCCACAGTTTTATTGTTCGTCATGATGCCATATGATATGGGGCATCCCTTTGGCCAGTTTGGGTCAGCTGTCCTGGTTCTGTCCCCTCCCAGCTCCTTGTGCACCCCCAGCCTCCTCACTGGCAGGGCAGCATGAGAAGCTGAAAAGTCCTTGACTCTGTGTAAACACTGCTCTGCAACAATTAAAACAGTGGTGTGTTATCAACATTGCTTCTGTCTTAAATCCAAAATATGGCATCATACAAGTCACTAGGAAGGAAACTATCTCAGCTGAAACCAGGACAATCAGTTTGATTAAAGATCTGCATTTGACAAATTCAAAAAAAGATTCATTAGCAAATGTGTTTTCAGGAAGAAAACCTTAAGAGAATCTCGACTCATAATAACAAAAGAAGTGGAAACCTCCCCTTTCTGCCCTCCCCAAAGATCTAAACGTTTCTCAAAATTTCAGAACATCACCCCCCAGGTCTTCTATCCCCAACAAAGACAGCTTCTTATTTCCTTTAACACATTGCCTAATGAAAAATAGTAAGTACTCCAACATAAAAGATTTTTAATCATCCAAAGTGGTGGCTCTGTAGTACAAATCAAGGAATTAGCAGCAGCTGATTTTACATAGGAGATTGAACAGAAGTGCCTTGGGGCAAATCAAAAGCCAATCTGTACTTCTGTAAAACTGTGAGGCTGAATTTCATTCAGAGTAGAACTTAAACGTGCTTTTCACAGTAATTCCATATGTACCATACCATTTTTTTAAGTTAGAAGAAATTAAAATGTAGCTTTTATTATTAAATATTATGAAAGACTAAACTATGTCGTTCTTTTCCAGATCCTTCTTTCTATGTTAGGCAGCTATTGTATCAAGAAAGCATTTGCTTTGGTACCAGTGATGTTTTGCATTGTTTCACATGATCGTTTTTCTATCAAGTGTAAACACTGAATACACTGCTTTTCTATTACACATGAGTTCTGCTGGTAGCTCAGGAGATATGTTTAGGGACAGCTATAAATGGGTAAGGGAAAGAAAAAGGGTAAAGATCCTGAAAATTACAGGAATTGTAGAAGGGTGTCTGTAGTTGCTATGAAAAAATCATGAAAAACACATTTAAATATATTTCATGACCCTTACTCACAGTGAGCAGTGATATAATCTTTCAGAAATGAAGACATTTAAAAAAGTCTGAGGTTATGAGTAAGACATTACAAGATCAAGAAACAATGAGCTGTGATATTTCTTCTTTTCTCATCAAATATTTAGAGAGAATGGGACAATATATCAGGCTGAAGGGTTAAGATTTTATTTCCTTATTGCACTGGAAATGCGCCACTGTAGAGGCTTTTCTGTGGACTATACAAACTGAAATGAAACGTATGGAAATATTTCCCCTGTATCACCAGTCTTTTGCATCATCAGGGACATAATGCTCTAGAAGCATTTTGCTAACTTGAAGCATCTAAAAAGTATTTAATTCATCCATTTTTTAAATACACTGAGGTTTTGTGATATACAGTTAGTCACAGGGTAGACTTTTACGATGTAGTTTCTCATCGTCGTGACGGTTCTACCAATTTGATCCTAAATTACAACTCATTTTAATTTGATAACTCATTTTAATTTGATTCTAAATTAAAGCTCCGTTTAAATGTAAAGAGGAAATAAATACAGATAGGAGTGCAATATGCAGCAAATATTAAAATGTCCACAGTGAACATGAGTCTGTGATCTAGTTATGCAAACCTTGGTGTGGGTCATCTGGCATATGAATCTCTCATCTTTCTCCATATTCCAACTACGTCTACCCTGAGCAAACTAAAACCGTTTAGATTGTTCTAGCTGGAGTTTGAATCTGAATGTGAGTATTGTCTAAATTAAAACACATAATAATCATGCTGTCAGTAGTTTTAGAGTGGGTACCACTTTGGTCAAAAAGGAATTTTGGTCAATGAAAATCGGATCTAAAGTCCTTAAAAATGTGATCATATCTATTTGTGTGTTCACAAACCCATATTGCAACAAAACTAGGTAATTATCAAATAGAACAAATGGATAAATGAGCATGCAAGATTTAAGTGTACAAATACTCGTCCCTGAAAATATTGTGGGCCGTTATTCAGAAACTTATTCAGAACAAGGTATTATGATTTAGGAACTAGTGTCTGCAGTTAAAATATGTCATTTTATGGAAACAAAATCTCAATAGTTGTTAAGAAACAACAACAATCTGAATCCTGGAAGTTGGTAGGAAAGGAATAAGTGGCAAATATTTGCAATTTAAGAATCCATGTATTTTAATATGCTAAAATTCTGTTTGTCCCATGCCAGAAATGATATGATACAGTTAGAAAAACTGCAGACAGGAATAATGACAATGAACACAAATTATTTTATCTGTGGGATAAACTGAGAATGTTTAACCTGAGACAGCTCAGAGAGAGTATCATAACAGTCTGCAATTGTGGGTGGCAGAGGGAGTAATTATTCACAATACAAATCAGAAGAGGCATCAAATGAAATTACGGTATGACAGGAAGAATAAATATCCCTGTATTAGTCTCATATTCTTCTCTGTACAACTACTTTGACCACCCCTGGAGGGTGATACTGGATCAAAAAAGATATTTGGTTTCACCCAGAAGTGCTGTTCTTATGGGGACTTTTCCATATAACCATTCCATGTAAGTGTTTGTAATAAATATCTGTTACAAAAAGCTCTTTCATCTTGAATCATACCAATAGTAATTCAAGAGTGTGCTAAGTGCAAGGCAGTGCAGGATATCTTCACATAATGTCTTTTTGCATTCTTGCTGTACTGTTCTAAGGAAAAAAGATGGTCTATTAAGTTTGCTAACATGAGGCGCATAGATATCTGAGGGTTTCTAAAATACTCAAATTCTGGTAATGACATTTTCAAGAACAACAGCGAAATTTTAATTTTACAGTGCTGCAACAAGATTTTCAAGCACATACACTCCCTCCTATAAACCAAGGCTTGTAGATTAACTTTAAGCACTAAGTTTTAAGAATCATGTTATACGACAATTTAAAAATACACACACATATCTGAGAACCTGAATCTAAATGCCTTCAATTTTTATTCATCTTGCTTTCTGTTGTGGTTTTTTTTTTTTTTTTTGGTAGTGGTGGAGGATTTTTTTGTTTGTTTGCTTGTTTGTTTTGTTTTTTTGTTTGTTTAAATTTTACATGTTAGCAAACAAACCTTTGTTTATGTGAAAAATAGATGAGAGTTAGAAGGGTTTGTGTGCATATTTCATACCCTTTCACAATGATGCTCAGCTTATTCATAGATGAATTCTACCATTAAGTTGTAATTAAGCCCATATAATGCTTGATCTACAGTTTAAATATGTTCTTGAATGTCTAGTTTGGAGGTTAAGGATGTACAAGGTTGGAAGAATAGATTTTGTTTGGATTTTATATAGCTGTAATATTAAAAGCCATTTTTAATACAAAATTGGCTAAATAATCACTGAATAAAAGCTCAGGGATTTTCGAACTTGAGACTAACTCGGATCATATATAAACTGGCACTCCTTTTTTAGAAGTTCCAGGTTAAAAATTGCACTATACAACTTTAAATGACAGCTAATACATATTTAGCTAATTGCGTAACTAAGATAACATAGTTAAGATAGTTAAATCCTTTCTGGGAACCAATGAAGAAAAAGCAAGTGAGCAGATTGCATGAGGGATGAAGACCAAGGGGGCAGAAACCTTCACCATGAACATCATACTCCTCCTGGCAAAGAATTTGGGACACTGATGACTTACCATAACTGGTCCCCTCCTCCTCATACATAGACATGCACACACAGTTCTTGTTCAGGAACTGTGAAGCTTGATTGTCAGTCTTAGGGCCCACAGGGTCATTTGAAGTGTGAGTGTAATACCAGAGAGGATGGTATTAGGAAGTATAGAAATTTTAACTGTGGATGAGGCTTTTCTGTAATAATTACATAATCTAGACTAGAAACATAATTGTTCTTAGAGTTGGACTAATAAGAACAGAGATTTGTTCTAGGTTGATCAGATTGTTAAACTATAAATTGAACTAACAACAAATTCTTAGACCTGCGTATAAATGCTGTGTCCCCTTTCTGCTCATAGCAAGGTTTTGAGTGTAATACTTGTCTCATGGCTGATGTGCCTGTTGCAAGACTAAGAAGTTTTAACTTTGCTAACTTACTTGTCTCTTGACATAGTGAATCTTGATTCTTTATGCTCAGCGCTAATTAGAAAGCTGGAGGACACTCTCTCTATTCATCCAAAGTATAACCTCTTGATGGATGACACATTCTCCTATGAAGAGACAGATGTGTGTCTGAGAGAGACAAGTTTTGGTGTCCCAATCCTAGGAAGGAATCAGCAGGTGTCAGATTCACACAAATAAAGTTGTCATCACAACCCATGTTTATGAGCTGTAGCATCTATAGCTGCTATACTCTTGTGTTCAGAGCAGTGATAAATAATGACATCTAGCAGACTAAGCCCTTCTGTGGACTTAGATGGTGTTCATGTATTCTGCATTATCAGGCATTTATCTTTAGGATCTTGATGAACTTAGTCTTCCACAGCAGAAACCTCAGCTGAGTACAGGTGTTGCTGGCACCTCACCACCTGCACTGCTCCTCATTACCATGGTAATCTCTAGTTCTTTGATGCTTTTACATAGAGTAAGATTCCAGCCATACATAATTTTACTGTCTGCCTTGCTATAAGACTTTCTATATGTTGACTTCAGAAGAAGAAAAGTAAAATTAATGACATCTACTAAAACACATTCAATGTAATTATTTTTTTCTCAGACATGCAGTATAGTACATTATACTGTGAAGAACTTTCAGTATGTTTCTATGCTTCTCATGCTTGCAAACACTGGAAACTCACATAAATAATTCCTTCAAAATAATCAGAGTCAACAGAGCATTAATGAGTGATTAAGGTGAATTAAATTTCCTTGTATGCTGCAGTCCTAAACAAATTTCATATCCACCTGAATTTGTTTCACAACAAATCAATAATGCTAAAGACTTTATTTGAACAGACAACATGTAGTTTCCTATTCCTGATTAATGTGCATATGAAACTATCAATTCCAGTTAATGAGAACTTTTCTTATGAATATTGGTGGGTGGAAATATTTTCTTTCCTTTAGGTGACTTGGCTATTTTGCATCTGCCATCAACTAACGGTCTTGAAAGTCAAGAGGCACTGTCCAACATTTGAGACAGGTGAGGTGAGTCCTTCCTTTCCTGGTTTTCAGTGGCCTTTGGGGCAAGTATTCAATAATTCAGTACAAACTAAACCACTTCCAATCTGCTTTCAGGTTTAACTGTACTTCTATCAGGTGGATTACCAAGTAAAAGGAACACAGTACACATTGTCAATTATTGACATACCACTGCTGAATCAAGTGAAAAGATGAAATATATAGCAAAACTAATAGCATACCACTGCCAGAATCCAAACTTTTCTTGGAAATCAGCATGTCTATACTTCGCATCTTTTTTATCTCAGGGTACCATTAATTTCTGTCCATCAAGAAGTCCTCAGAAAGCATTGATGTTTTACAAGATTTTCTTAAGGAATAAAAGAGGCATAATAATTTCCAAAAGGTACTTAGATGTCTGTGGGTAAAATTATTGGTGAAGAAATACTAGAAGATTCTAAAATTTTCCATCCAACTCTCAGTGAATGATTTGAGTTTATGCGCCATCTTGTATTTAGGGCTTCAAGGAGAATGTTCCCAAATGATAACATGTATTGAACAATTTCAAAGAAAGATATGAAAATAAAGATATCTTTAAGTATTGACAGAGACATAACAGAGACTTAAAGTATTAAAAATGTGAGTGTGGTGGTTTTACCCAGCTGAGCAGCAGAACTCCACCACAACTGCTCTCTCACTCCCCATCCTCAAAGGAGCAGGGGGAGAAAATACTATTAAAAAAGAAAGGCTCAAGGGTTGAGATAAGGGTAATTTAATTAAAGGGAAAAGAAAAAAATAATACAAGCAGAGGCTGCACGGAAGCAAAGAGAAAAAAAAATTCTCTACTTCCTGTCAACAAGCGGTGTTCGGCCACGTCCTGGGAAGCAGGGCCTCAACACGCATAGCGGTTGTTTGGGAGGACAGACGTCTTCATAACGAGAGCCCCCCCTTCTCCTTCCCCTTTCCCAGCTTTTATTGCTGAGCGTGACACCACATGGTACGGAACATCCCTTGGGTCGGTTCAGGTCAGCTGCCCTGGTGATGTCCCCTCCCAGCTGCTGCCCACACCAGCCCGCTGGGTTTGGGGGGTTTGGAGAGTCTGGGTGCTGTGCCAGCGCTGCTCAGCAGTAGACACAACACTGGTGGGATATGGGTGCTGTTCTAGCTACAAGTGCAGAGCACAGCGCTGTGTGGGCTGCTGTGGGGAAGGTTAACTCTATCCCGGACAGACCCAATACAGTGAGTAGCAGATTTCCCGTAATAAGTGAGAAATCAGAGTCTAATCTAATAGTCTATCAGCTGAATACAGGTCTTAGGGTGGAAGGAGGAGCAAGGTGAGTCTCTGCCTGAGCTCTGTTGTAGGTGTTTGTCTCCAGCCGTCTCTGGTCCTGCAGACTGTGGCCCTATGTTGCAGGTAGCTTTTCTCCTGGATGGATCCCTTGGGAGCTGTAGGCAGCCCTGGAATGGATTTTGGCCTCATGCTGTAGATTTGTCTTCCACTTGGTCTTCAGCAAGAGCAGGGTTGACATGCTCCCTGATGTACACATTTGAAGTTGCATTTTCCTAGACTGGTTAGGGTTCTAGTGAAGGGTGATTAATATTTTTTATTGTTATTAATGAGCAAGCACAGAATTCATGTGAAGATTTAAGCACAGCACAGTCACAGAGCGTCATGTAGCAACCCAAATACAAAGTTAATTTGTACGTCCAGAGTGGAAAAATGGAGCAGCTATATTTAATGACAACTGTTGAAAAACAGTATATAAAAAAGCATTTTTAAGGTTAATGTATTTGAATTTCACCATGTGGATATGAATAGAACTTTGCTTTTGTACTCCTTGGAGAAAAAGAAAAAAAGGTGGAGAGTCAAATAAGGCCCTCTACTATCTGATTTATTTATGCATTCTGGAAGAGTTGGGAATCCAAAAAGTTGGAATTGTAGTATTTTCTGAGCTGTGTAGCAAGAAAAATTGAATAAGAAAAATCCATTTTAGCGTTTTGTTTTCAATCATTTCATGTTAACTGATCCAGATTGATTATTATAAGCATAATCTTGGGTTTGCAAATATATAAGAAAAAGAATTTATCTTCCCCAGCATTCATTTTAATCTCAATATGTTAGTTTTTTAATGGGTGGTCATAAACACACTTCTACTGTGTTGTAAACAAATACAATTAAGTTTATGCCACTGACTTTCCTTCCCTTAGAAATAACCTGTTTCTGACAATGTAAGCAAGATGACACATAGCTGGAATTCACAGGTTAGCATAGCATTCATTCATTCATTCATTCAAAAAAAAAAAAAAAGGACATAAATGAAATAGACTGAAGATTCAGAATGGCTGAAAAGGAGACACTATCCGGCAGTTTATTGCATTCTGAGTCAGGGAACATGGCCTTTATAGCACTATTACTAATGAATTTTAAATCACTCTAAAGTTCAAACTTCGCTGAAGCATCACATTGTATGTTGAAATCAGATGACCATTTTGTCTGGCAAATGCCATCTATATTTCAGAAAACATCCATGTTCTAATAAAAAATGAATTAAAAGACATGGGAACTTCAAGCACCATTTGTCATCTGAAACTCATGTTCATTAATACGCCTCATATCTGTAACTCCGAGAAAAGCTAAGTCAATTCCCAAATTACCATAACATTCAAAACTAAACACTAATGCATTTTAAAATGAGTATATTGAAAATTGAATGCCAACTGAAAATAAATGATGGTACCTTTTAAAATTAAATTACAACAGAGTTTTTCTTTGTCCTTTCCCCTGTTGTCATCTTCAGTTAGTCTAGCTGTCCAATTTTTACCATATTTACCCTATGACAAGAAGGACTTAGAATATAAAAGACAAAAACACCACATAATTTTTCATAATAAATACTTCTTAACTTGTTATAAAAAATCTATTATATAGAAAATGTTTTCTTTTTTTTTTCCTGTTAGTTCTTTCATTACATCCACCCCAATGAAATTTCATTCCCATTACACACAGTTTAACTGCTTTTTTATTTGTCCTTGTCCTTAAATATTGATATCTGATATGTCCACATATGGTTTGTACATGTAGATCTTGTACAGCTAAATAAATGTGTTTTTTTTTTGTAAACTTGATATACCTTTAAAAAAAAAAATCCAACAACAAAAACAAACAACCAAAAAGAAAACAATATGTTTGCTAAAAAACAGACAGAGCAATACAGTGTTTTTGCTATGAATTTTTAGGTGTGGACAGGGAAAGGTAATTGTGAAGAAAGGAAATCCAAACCAGGTATTGACTAAATATCAAAAGAGAAAATTAAGACGCTTTTTTCATAGATATTAAAATACTTCTGTTTTGATGAAAATATTGGCAAAATTTTTCCAATCAAATGTCAAAAAAACAGAAAACCAAACAAATATAATCTGCATACCTGATGATAAACTTTAGTAAAATGAGAATGGCATTGTAAATTCCAGGAAAATGGGAACTGTAGCTTTTTAAACTCTAAATGGGAGATAATTACATAATAGTTTTATGAAGTCCCACTGGTTGGTTTTCTATATTTTTAGATGTCCAAATTTAAACTCTCCCAGTATTTTTATTTTGTACTTGAGTAATGCCTAGCACAACATAACTCTCACTACTCTCTGGTTTCCATAAGCAGTAGTCTGCAAAGTATTAAAGAATAAAAATGAGCTGTTTTGCTGATTATTTACCAAAGATTATTTTAGTTAATCTAATTCTTTCCATGTTCTTCAGTTACCATTATCATTTCCATTTCCACTTAATGCATTGTATCTGCTTCTGCTATAAGATTGGCAGATGTTGTTTGCTTAGTGTTATACTGGAACAATAATCATTTTAGATTATTTTGGCACTTTAACACAGAACATCTTTCTTTATTTGGCATCCTTCTGTTTTACATTGTGGGCCACATTTTTAAATGCAACCTCTAATTTTGCGCTGGCAATCAATTACAGGTGCAAGTAATTGGAGTATTTAGATGTCCAAATACCTGATTGCAGGCACAAATCATGTAGTTAAACTCTAAATACTATTGATTGTGACCACAAAATGAGTGGTTTAGTTGAAGTCCCCTTTACATATTTAAGCAAGAAAATCAAGGTGCTATTTAAAATAAATAGAATAACATTATTTCTTATATTTAGAACTTACACCTACATATAAGAAATATATATACATATATATATTTTCCTCTTCTCACAAAATGCATATTCTGTATGGCTTTATGGGAATTGTTCATCACAGACATTTAGTAACAGCAACTTGCAGAGATTTTAATCACTGAACAAATATGATTGTAGTGCTTTCTTCTCTCTGACCACAAGTCACAAAAACTGCAGCTCCAGTCAAACGAATCATGTACAGGTAAAAATCCTTCTGTTCTCTATTGGGATTTTACCAGAAAAGATGACTGTAAAGCTAAGGCCTTCTAATAAAATTTAAATTGACTTAAAGTATGTGTGCATTAGGAAATGTCTTTCTATTCTTGCTTTTCATCCACCTTTCTCCCTGCAAGTAGTTACTGTGCTTGAACTGGAATTTGAATTGTATCCTGTTGCTTCAGATGTAAAAATGCTTTTCTGAACAGAGACTATCAATCATACTGAATTATGTGGATGATTGTCATTGTGTACAAACAGCTAGTAAGAAATATGTTGAGACCGACTCATTTTGCCTGTCACTTCAAATAAATGATTTGAACCCAGGTCTCCAGAAGGAAAAGACTTTAAGTGCACCAACCCAATGGGTCACTGTGAGACTGAAACAAATTACAGTTGTTATACATTTTTAACAATAGGAAATGGTAGGCAGACATTTTTTCTGCATGTTTAGTGACCATTATGAAATAACTATGCATGTGCCATTTGGTAGACAAAAGATTAATGGGGAGACAAGTCCCCAAGTCAGCATTTACAGGCTGGAAAAAGGTAATTGTCCAATTACAGACTTGCTGAAATGGCTTTGGTCTTATAGTGCATGCCCTGGGGAAAAGTCACAGGATTGCCACAATAGATTACATTAGAATTTGGCTTCTATATCTTATTTTGACAAGAAACAGGCAGTGGAAATTCTTCTACTCTCCCAGTGCATTGCCAAATGTTCACTAATTCTGAGATGGTTACTCCAGTTCAGCTGTCCTAGGAAAGCGAGTTACTGGTGATCAGTGTAAAAATAGGGTTTCAAGTGTTACAGCTGAATTTTAGTCTAGGTTTTAAGCCTTCACCAATTTTTGGGAAGGTAGAATTTGAACTGTGGATCTTATCCCTCCCAAAGAATTTTTCTTATAGGAAGTTAACATAAAGCTAATTATTTTCACTTTAAGAACAATAAAAAACTAACACAGGGCCAGGTTGTTTTTTTATGTGTTTGTTTTTAGATACATTAAGTATTGCTTAGGTGATGCAACAATAAATCATAATAAAATGTATAAATATCTCACAAGAAATCCAATAAAAACAATCTTAATACCTCTTTTAAATTTCTGAGTTTCCAGGATACAGGTTTTCATCCACAGTCCTTTAAGTGAGTCTTTAAATGATGAAAATGCAGATAAATATTATCCCAATTATGAAAATTAATAAATCAAGCTCGTTAATTGTTTTAATTTTTATTACTGCAGAAGGGCTTACCTACTGCCTGGAACAGTCTGACATCCAGGTGAAACTTCTCTTTGTAACCTAGGAAGCTCATACTGAGAGTAACAAAAGCTAAAAAGCAACATAGAACAAAATGTACAAGTTGAATGGAATATTACCTAGCTTGAAATGAAAACACTTTTTCCATCAAAATCCCAGTATAACTGTATAAATAATTAGAGCTGACATAGAGGACACATCATTGCATTTGCAAACTAAGCCCAATATGGACTGGGAAGAGAGCTCAAATGAGTGTTAATTCTTTGTTAAATTTCACAGTATAATACCTCAAACCTTATAAAGGGCTACATATTTGCATATTTGATTTCATGCACATTAATTCTATTTTGAAGTTTTGTTGTTTTTGTTGATGTTGTTTTTGTTGTTGTTCTGGTTGGTTTTTTGTTTTGTTTTGCTGTTGTTTGTTGTTTTTGTTGATTGTGGTTGTTATTGTTGTTTTTTAAGCCATATCTGCTAACAAGTAGGCAATATTTCTTTTTCACTTCCAGCCATAATAGCAGCTCTTAAGGTTTATCACATAGGTGGACAAACATTGGCAGAGAGGCTTTTGCCAACTCCACATTATTTCAGCTCTTAAGCACATATTTCTACAGAAGCATTTCAGTGGATTGGACAGATAATTCTGTCCTGGACTTCACCTACTCCAACATCCAAACGTCTCCAATATTATCTTGTTTGTTTCCAGCACTGTCAGTCAAATTACAGACATAAGGTATTTGTCTCATGTAACTCTAACTGCTTAAAAATCAGCAGTAAAGCTTAAGGTGGTCTCTGGGTTCCAGCTATCATTGCAGAAAAAGGCAGGCGCTCTGCCAATGCGTCCATTTGATCTTCGAAATCTTTCAGAAAGGAAAGATTTCCCCACTGATGTTACCTCTGTCTCCCCATTAGCAGGTGAGAAAACCTAGATTTCAGGTGTAGATCAAATAAGCAATTTTAAGTTATTTTCATGCAAGAAACAAGGGCTTAAAGTGCTGCTTGGATTCATCTAAAGAGTTTTCCCTGTGATACAGCAAATTTAATCCAATCCTCAATTGAGAAAATAAAACAAGTCATTAGTACCCGTTCTTTGAATGACCTTTAAGCTTAATCTTTTGTTCTTTGTAATTGTGATTAACAAACAGATAGCTTCTGTTTATAAGTGCTTCTCTACAGTTGCTTTTCCTTATGCTGTTTCAAGTGAATCCAATTAAAACACTGCCCATTTTTCTTTCAGAAACAGTTAATGAAGATGAACTTCTGATAAAATGAATTAAATCATACCTCATGAAAAATATAATGGTAGTGCCTGAGTGTTTTCTGTGTCTTCAAGATGTCAAGTAATTGGAATAGAAATCTTAAAAAGACCGAGTTCTAATTGATTCACAAACCTATGCGGAACGTAAGTAGTGAAACATTTCAAAAACTAAGTGGGAACAAATAATACAACACATATCAGTAGAAGTCTAAAAATATTAAAAAAAAAAAAAAACACATGAAAGCACAAACACCTTCATTTTTAATATTTACTTCCACTGTTACTGAACTTGCTAGTTACCACATTCCATATTAGTCTAGAGTGCAACACAGGAAAATAAAAAAGATCTTGGTTACAAGGAAATCCCATGACTTCCAAATATAACACCTGTTTCTTTTTCAAAGTCTAAGCAGAAAAATGTCAAAGTTAATGTTCAATTTCAGATAATTTTGTGGACAAGTAATTTTCATTATTCAGCTATTGAACAAGGTCACTTAAGTAGGTAATCAGAATAATTAAATTACATCCCCAGAAGTCCCTGTGCTAGACCATGTTCAACACTATTCACTTAGGTCATATTATCTGCATGAATATCACTGAGTACATCTCTTGAAGTATCTTTTTTTAATCAAAAAGAGACATCCATTGGTTACAAATTGTAATGCCTGTGAAAACTTTCATACCTACCAAGTGATGGATATTCACTTAAGAGCAGATATGGCCTAGCAATGAATGTAACAGGTAGAATCTCTTAAATGAAATTTACTGTGCATGAAAGGTAGCAGCCTCCTGGCGGTGATCCCTGTGTGCTGTTACAGTGCCTACATGAAAGATGACATTCTGTTCTGCATGTAGGTTTTAATCCAAACTAACCTGGAAGAAGAGATTATCAGGAAAATGCAATTTCCACGAGCAATCATTTTGTTCCTACTATTTGACAAAGACAAAGAGTATTTGTGACCATAGTAGTGCTAGCAGTGCACACACTTAGTGGAGCTTGCAAGGATTCCCAATTTATTCCATATAAGAGAAAA